>WSYH01000179.1:130945-291567 GCA_036426205.1 Ascaphus truei | reverse complement strand
ACAGTCCCGGACAGACGGCGGAGCCCCGGAGTAAGCCGTTTGTCACAATATATATGTATGTATGTATATATATAAATATATATATATGTAACGGTTGTTCCCTCTGGTCTGACCCATCCAATCTCATATTGGCCCCTGTGGTCTATCCAGCCCTCGTTACATGTTCGTGTGTGGTGGTGCACCTGCAGGCAACAGGACTTCTGAGTCTTCCGCATGATGGTATAGGGGATTTCAAGCCAGACAGGCAGCTGAGGTAGTGGGTGCAAGTCCTACCTACATCACGTGCAGCGCCTCCACCTCATCAGGATCTATGCGTCCGCAGGTAGATGGTCCTGATGAGGAACTCCTTCTTGGTGGTGAGGGCCCCTGGAGAGTAATTGCAGACTCACACCATGGGGTTCTCGTTGAACAAGTCCTCTTTATTGTGCGTGGTGATAAGGGCCAGCTGCCCCTCACAGTCATTGCCTCAGCCGCCCTTTTCTTCATGATCCCCTTTAAAAGGTACGCCCTCCCAATGGAGTGGGATCCCCTCTCCCTGCAGGGAGATCCCCCCTTTGCCAGGTCCCTGGACACAGTTGGCCTTCTCTGGTTAGATATAGAACGGTGCCACTAGTTACTGCACTAGTGGGCACCTATAGAACTTGTTGCTTCACCTTCACCTTGCAGCATCAACCTGCAGCAACACACACTAACTTTAGGCAGTGCAGTGCCATATATACCTCAGGAGGCAGGCATATCTCTGATGTCACTAATCATGGACTCAGAGCATGTAGCCACTCTCATCCATACATAGGGCACCTCACCAGGGTGTGAGGGCAAACCTCCATGATTACTGCTGGCATTCCTGTAACTTACCAGGCAAGCCACGCTCATGTCTATACACAAATTTGTGCATACAGTATAGATGCTGCGCCCAATACTCCAGACTCTCATTAACTGGGATATCCGCTCCTCTGCATGTGGGCCCTTAATGCCGCCCTTGTTGACCATATAATATTCTATATCCTCCCTGAGCCACCCATCCTGGTGGTCCTCTATCTCCTGCATGAGGGGTTCGGGAACATAGGGGTATTCCAACCCATGGGAGCGCTTGTATTTGGCTACAATGGCCCTTTCTGCTCGGCATCCCCTTGTCAGCTTAGCACTGCCCGCTCTCCCCGCAACACCCAGGACAGGGGTTCATCGGGATCCACCGGATCATCTAACCCATCCGGGCCCAGTGGTTCTATTAACCCCCATCTGATCTTGTACACCGCTCCTGTATCTCTTTCAGGTGATCCTCCTCCGTTTTAGGGAAAATAGAGAAGTTGCGCCAAAAGGAATATCCTACTATTATCCTCCTCCGTAAATTCCCCCTTGGCCCACCAATGATCCACCACCCCATCCTTCTCTATGATGAACCGGGTCCTATCAATCCAGGCCACGTATCCCTCAAACAAGGGGCCCACCATCGGGTTTCCCTGACCTCCTCTAAAGATATCTCCTCTACCTCTTCCTCCTCTGGCACACCCCCGGAAGATATACCCGACGTACCCTCAGACGGAACCCGATATCCCGGATCCCCTTTTTGGCTCCCAATAGTAAAACTAACATTGCTGGGACAGTCACTGGACACCGACACCTCCTCCCACCGATCCATCATCGGATGTCCCATAGTCTAGGCTCCCAGTCCGTTCATCGGAAGTGACCCGTGAATCCCCGGACACCCCTAAGCTTGAGGATGACCCAAAAGTGAAGGTGAATGGGGCTGGAACTTTAACTAGGGCTTTGGGTCTAGCTAGGACTGGGGTTTGGGGATAGGGCCGAACTGTCGGTATCCGCGGGGCTAAGACCCGCTCTTCTCCGCTATCTTGTCCGGTTCCGCCGCAGGGACTCTCCTTCTCTCCAGTCTCACGACTCCTTGATCTCTGCGTCGATCGGCCGCTCCTCTTGGACTTAGATGTCCGACCTCCACTGCTCGAGTGAAGGGGCGCGATCATCTCCCACTCTCCTCCGCTCGGTCCACCGGAAGTGATGTCTGGACACGCAAGTGTCCCGCCGCCATCTTGGGTTGGGTCCCCAAGCGGGACCTCTTCCTCCACCATGATATCCGGCAACGCCTTTGTCCGTCGTGGTGCCACCTGGGCCTGGCTCTGTCCTTCCTCTGCCACCGCCACCTTGGGAACCGAGGACAAGCATGGACTCTGCTTACCACTCCGGGGCGTTGGAGTGGACCTGCCGCCATCGGATCCGCTGGTCACCACAGCCGTGGGACTTCGCCACAGTATGGGCGACACTCGGCTCCGTTCCTCGCCGACACAGGTAAGTGGCCCTCTTTTAATAGTGCTGCTGCTGTGGTATGCCGGCGGTCGGGTCGTAACTACAATAATGCTGACGGACTCCTCGTCCGAGGACTCCAATTTTGCATTAGGCCGGGGCATTCCGCTTGGTGATTTGTGGCGCGGCCCCCTCTTATCACCGCATCGGTGACCGGTTTTCTCGGCTGGCTCTGTCTTGATGACCGGAGCTGGTCCCGGTTCTCCAGGACCCGTAGTCTCCCTCGAGAGCGCACCGGAAAGTTCCGCGGTTAACATAGCAACATCTTCCGCAGCCTCTACCGCCTGAACCGGCACGAATGTCGCCATGGGCCATAAGTATTGTAGGCCACATTGAGCATATCATGCGGTAGAGCTCACCGCTCCGCTCGGCAGTCGACATTGTAGGCATAAACATGCCACCGTCTCTACACCCTCTACTCGGAGGATCAGGAAGCCTTCTGGAGCCGAGTAGGGATGTGTAATTATCAGAGGCCCTTCTTCCTGTTTGCAGGCCATAGTCACTAATGGAGGTATTCGCACTAGTGGTCTGTACTGCTTGCTGGTTCTTCGCAACTGAAGGGCATGGGCTGGGTCGCCAACCCTTCCTCCAGCTTTCTCTATCCGCATCCGCCAAGACAGGAAACCACTCCCCCTGGTTGAAACTTGGGGGATGTCCCGTAGACTTGTAGGCTGGCCCAGCACAGGGGCGGAATTAGTCACAGTCCATGTGGGCGCGGCTCCAGCTTTCGCGCCATACCCCCCAACAGGGCGGGGTCTCTCCGTTGGCGCCACTCCTGGCCAACTTTCTGCAAGTTGGGCAGTTGCAATATTTTCTGCAACTGGCCCACGAGGTTTCCCAGGGACGCGGGAACCGCCATCTTGGCTTGTACTGTCAATCGGGTTCACTGTTGAGGTAGCGTTTGACTGTTTGTATGTTGAATGACAAGCAAGTCCATTACGTTCCTCCCATCTCAGAATAATGTCCTCTCCACTATCCTCAGGGTCAGTACCCCAAGGTCCCAAGCAGGCCATACACGGCACAATCACCGTTTTCACTCCATTCCACAGCAGGCTCACAAAAGTCTCTTCTGTAGCTTGCTCTTCCTCCTCACACAGGACATATTCGTTCTCTCCTTCAGCCTCCGTCCGCCATATTGGACCTTCCACACCGCGCGGATCCTCCATTCTTGCGTTCGCCATTCGGCCACTGTTCCTTGAATTATTGTACATGGAGCTCCACTCTGCGGGGCAGCTGCCACACCAGTACAATAAAAATGCCTTGTGCACCACCTTGTGTACCTAATGTAGATCTGACTCGTGTTGCACTAAGGCTAGGCTCACTCTTTCTGTGTCTGCTGTATCTCCTTCCTCCCAGTCTGTGCTCCCTGCGTCGAGTGGTCTGGAAAGGACTAGAGTACTCTGGTTCTTCCATGCAGTACTTTGGGGTCTACCTACTGTTGGTCAGTATAGCGCAGACCCTCTCCAGGATTCCTGCTCTAAGTTACCAGTTTATCCCTTTAGGCGTCATAACACTAGCACTACCTCAAGGTTTCCGTGACAGCTATAGCCCGGCTCAAGATCTAAGAATCCCAGGGCATCTGTGCGGTCCGCGTCTCCAGTAGCTCCCTTGACTACCCCTGGCTCCTTCCCACATAGCACAAAGTGGCAGCAGACACTCTCCCTGTTTCCCAGTGTGCCTAGCAAAAGCCTGTCCTGTTGACAGGTATCTCAGCAGCGCCTCCAACTGTAACGGTTGTTCCCTCTGGTCTGACCCACCCAATCTCATATTGGCCCCTGTGGTCTATCCAGCCCTCATTACATGTTCGTGTCTGGTGGTGCACCTGCAGGCAACAGGACTCCTGAGTCTCCCGCATGATGGTATAGGGGATGTCAAGCCAGACAGGCAGCTGAGGTAGTGAGTGCGAGTCCTACCTACATCACGTGCAATGCCTCCACCTCATCAGGATCTATGCGTCCGCAGGTAGATGGTCCTGATGAGGAACTCCTTCTTGGTGGTGAGGGCCCCTGGAGAGTAATTGCAGACTCACACCATGGGGTTCTCGTTGAACAAGTCCTCTTTATTGTGCGTGGGGATAAGGGCCAGCTGCCCCTCACAGTCATTGCTTCAGCCGCACATTTCTTCGTGATCCCCTTTAAAAGGTACGCTCTCCCAATGGAGTGGGATCCCCTCTCCCCGCAGGGAGATCACCCCTGTGCAAGGTCCCTGGACACAGTTGGCCTTCTCTGGTTAGATATAGAACGGTGCCACTAGTTACTGCACTAGTGGGCACCTATAGAACTTGTTGCTTCACCTTCACCTTTCAGCATCAACCTGCAGCAACACACACTAACTTTAGGCAGTGCAGTGCCTTATATACCTCAGGAGCCAGGCACATCTCTGATGTCACTAATTATGGACTCAGAGCATGTAGCCACTCCCATCCATACATAGGGCACCTCACCAGGGTGTGAGGGCAAACCTCCATGATTACTGCTGGCATTCCTGTAACTTACCAGGTTTTGCTGCCAGCAGGAGAGATGACTGTAGACATTGTTATGCATGGCTACATATATATAATACATATAAAAAAAAAAAACAATACATACCAGTATAGGAAAAAAAAAATACATATAACCCCACAAATATATATATGAATATATTGTATATTGAATATATTTATATTGTATACCCCAATATATAATATATATATATATACCCCAAATACATATAAAATAACAAATACATATAACCCCCCCAAAAAAATATAACCCACATGTTGCAGGGACAATGCAGCGACACGTGGGTATTCTGAGTAAAGGCTTTTTATTAAAGCCAACCAAAAAAACATGGAACAAAAATAACAGAGCTTTTCTTCAGCATATAAAGGGTTAACAAACTTTCAGATTTTCTCCCTTCAGAGTTTTAGCATGTTTTCCTCTGGTGCATTCAGGAAGCAGAACAGTGAGCAAGTCTAGAGACTGTGCTTTTCAAGCCCTTGAACAAGGCAGCAGGGACCTGGTTAATTAACCCAGCCTTTTCAAAGCTGTAATTAGCCCGGTCTCTGCTGGACCACAGACCTTTACATAGTTCTCCCAGATATAATCAATTCACCTTGTCACATTCCTCCCCTGTTTGTGTGTGGCTAGGGCCATCACGGCTGAAGCCTGACTATCTACGCCTTCTCGAGAAAAGTCAGTATTTGTGTTTAGCTTCCCAGGCCTGTGCAGAATCTCAAATGAGAATGGTTAGAGGACCATATACCACCTGGTCATTCAGGTACTGGAGTGCTTCATTGAATTTAACCACTTCAGATTAGCATGATCTGTCTCCAACGTAAAATGGAGTCTCGCCAGTTTATGCCTCAAGACCTCAATTGTCCACTTTACTGCAAGGCACTCCTTCTCAATTATGGTGTAATTATTTTTGCTTGGGATCAATTTCCTACTCAGGAAAAGGATCGGGTGTTCTACCCCTTCAAACTGTTGTGATAGGACTGGGGGGGGGGGGCAGTCCTGTCTGTACAGCAAAAGACCTATTAAAATTTGGGCTTCTACGGACAGGCCCCTCTGATGGACACCTTTTTACCTCCTCGAAGGCTCTCTGACATTCTCTAGAATATCACTTGTGTAGGGGCACATTTTTTGAGTGGTTTGTTAGCGGTGCAGTCATTTCCAAATATTTAGGGAATGAACTGCTGATAGTACCCTGCTAAGCCAAACATAGAGCGTACCTGTGTTTTTGTTCGGGCAGGTGGAACATCTTTCAGGGCTGTCACCTTACTGGTGAGTGACCTTACTTTTCCACCTCAACTGCATAAACCTAGTATTTTTTTCGGCCTTACCCAAAGCACATTTCTTAGGGTTGGCAGTGAGCCCTGCCTCCCTTAGAGACCTGAGTACCACTTTTAGCCTGTTTATATGGGCTCGCCAGTGTTTACTCTATATGACTATGTCATCCAAGTATGCTGCAGCATAATTTTTATGAGGTCTCAGCACCTTATCCATAAGTCTCTGGAAAGTGGCTGGGTCATGCAGACCAAATGGCATTGCCACAAACTGGTATACAACCATTGGAGTGGTGAAGGCTGTTTTTCACTTGGACTCCTCGTCTAAAGGTATTTGCCAGTATCCTTTTGTGAGATCAAGCTGTACCAAGGGGAGCAATCAATTTGTCCACCCTTGGCATCGGGTACGCATGAAACTTGGATACTGCATTTTCCTTTTGGAGGTCCACTCAACCTTCCCATTGTGTTTAGGGACCATGACTATTGGACTACACCATTCACTACATGATTTCTCAATCACGCCCAAGTTTAGCATTTCTTGTACTTCCTTCTCCACCAGAGCTGTATGGCTTTCAAGCAACCTATAAGGACGAGAACGTACTTTTACACCAGATTCTGTTTCTATCACATGCAAAACTAAATTTGTCTGTCCTGGTAGCTCAGAAAAATCACCTCTAAATTGTTAAATACCTCTAACAAGTCTTCTTTCTGTTCTAACTGACTTGACCTCTAGTAATTTTAAGACATTGTGCATCTGTTTAGCCATAACATTTGTCCCTTGGTCTCTCAACATAACCTGGGGAAGTCCGGCCCATGAGAACAGCTCCAACAACTTGTTGGCTACCTGCTTAGTGGTTGCGGTTCTCAGGGGAAATGCCTCAGAGTATCTTTTTGCATAGTCAACTATATCACAAGAATAAACCTGTGTCGCTTCACAAAGCATTCTAGAGGTCCTACCAAGTCTACCCCAATCCTCTCAAAGGGAACTGAGACCAGGGGTGGTGGTGTTTGCCCCTTTTTACTTGTTAGCTGGCATTCAGGACATGCTGCACATAATTTTGCCACATCATCATGCATCACTGGCCAAAAATACTGGAACAAAATATGTTCCATGCTTTTGTCTCTACCGACGTGACCGCCCATCGGGATAGTATGGTCTAGGGTGAAGCTGCTTTAATAAACATCTTAGGGACCAAGATTTGTCTGGTGACCTCCCTTGTTTGTTTATGCTTATTCACCTGATACAAAATATCATTGGACAATTAAAATTGAGGAAACACCATTACTCTTTGTGCATTCAAATACATTGTCATCAATTTTTACCACCTTCTCATACTGTCTGGCAAAGACAATGTCCTCCCTCTGGCGAAAATTAGGGAGAGTCAGTTCTAGTAAATCTCCAAGCTCTGTCGCTTCCTCCTGGTCATTACCTGTGATTTAGGTATCTTTGTCTTGTCACATTGAGTCCCAGATTTTTGCAACCAGTCCTGTTTAGCACAGCATCTTTTCTTTCGTGATTTCGGAACCCTGTGTCTACTGGGGAATATCGGCAGAAAAGAGGAACAGTTTACCGTGCTTCTCTTGTATCAGGGAAGGATGATCCTCCTAGGAGGGAACCAGTAAACTAGAGAAAAAGAGCAAGTCCCGGCAGAGTAAAACATGGGCAGGGAGCCAAGAAATTACTTCTACTTCTTTTCTGGCCTCCCGACCCTTTCACCTGTAGCAGGACGTTGGCTGTCGGGTATCATTTGATATCCCCATGTATACATTCTATGCTCCATGAGTAGTCATAGGAAAGCACTTCAGATGATAAAAGTTCCTAGAAAACAAGGGTTTTGCCAGAGCCCAAATCCACAAGGGCTTGGAAGGATTTACCCTCAATCAGTACTGGAAGTAGCCATGGTTTGCAGATTTCTCTGGGGAAGGCTGAAGCTATGGTTATGCTGAAGGAACAATCCATCTGTGGGTACTCCATATGTCGGTGACCCTGTTCTCCACAGGTGCAACACGGAGAGGTCTCCGTTGTTGGAAAGACTGTTCCCTTTGTGAGGCTTGGCGGTCGCGAATGTATGGGTTGTAATTTATTAGCCTGACTTGCCTCACTCTTTGGGTTTCAGCCGAAGCTGGTGGAGTCTGGTGGTCCTAGGACCCTGTCCTGTTCCTCGGCACCAAGGAAGTTTTACACGGGTTGAACAGTCACAGTTAAGGTTTTGGCAGCATGGCAATTTACCCAGGAGCGTGCAGGTGGGATTATCACCTGTAGAAATTGTTCCAAAACAAATTGTTCGAGAATTGCCTCTTTAGTGCCTGCTTGGGCTGTATCCACCGAGTACACCAGTCCAGTAAGCTCTGAGCTATGACCCGGAGTCTCACCTTAGAGATAAATTTCAACTTCCAGAACTGCTGGTGTCGGTAGGTCTCTGGGGTCAGGCCTAAGCGATCCGGTATGGCAGCTTTTACCTGTTTATAGTCCATAGCCTGATCTGCAGGTAGACCCTGTTTTGAGGCCTGGGCTTCTCCTATGATAAGTGGGGCCAATGCATTTGTCCAGCGAACTATGGACCAGCCCTGGGACTCGGCAACCCTTTTCAACAGGAAAGCTTCTGTGTCGTCATCTGGACTCATTTTCCTCATGTGCACCGGGGGATTGTTCGTAAGTTCTGGTCTGGCAGCAGAAGGTAGTTTGGCCATTTCATGGTTTTGTGTGGCCTGGTTTTCCGCCTGCACTGCCTTCTGCTGGGATAGGAGCTGGGATTGCTGCTGAAGTAGTAAATGGTTTTGCCTGGCCTGTTCCTGCATTAATAGTCCATATTGTTTGGCCTATTTTTACATCTCTCTTTGTCTGCTGTTTGGCATGCTCCTGCATTAACAGTCCCTTCTGTTTGGCATGCTCCTGCATTAACAGTCCCTTCTGTTTGGCATGCTCCTGCATTAACAGTCCCTGCTGTTTGGCATGCTCCTGCATTAACAGTCCCTGCTGTTTGGCATGCTCCTGCATTAACAGTCCCTGCTGTTTGGCATGCTCCTGCATTTAACAGTCCCTGCTGTTTGGCATGCTCCGTGCATTAACATCCCTGCTGTTTGGCATGCTCCTGCATTAACAGTCCCTGCTGTTTGGCATGCTCCTGCATTAACAGTCCCTGCTGTTTGGCCTGTTTGCACAGAAACTCTTTGGGGAAATGTTCCATTTTTGTGTGTGTGTGTGTGTGTGTGTGTGTGGCCCTTCAAATGCAGGGGCCGCTCAGCATCCCACTTGTAACACTATATGTTGCAGGGACAACACAACGACAGGTGGGTGTTCTGAGTATAGGCTTTTTATTTAGACAGCAAAAAAAAACCCATGGAAAAAAAATAACAGAGCTTTTCCTCGGCATATAAATGGTTAACAAAAGCATAAAGTCTTGATAAAGGATTTGCCCTTTTTCCAGCAAGGGTTTCTAAAGTCCATGTTATTGTAGAGCAAGAGGTTCCAATGTATAAGGTACACGGGCCTTATTGCAGACTTTCTCCCTTCAGAGTTTCAGCATGTCTTTCTCTGGTGCAGTCAGGAAGCAGAACAATGAGCAAGTCTAGAGTCTGTGCTTTTTAAGCCCCTTAACAAGGCAGCTTGGACCTGGTTTATTAACCCAACGTTTTCAAAGCTGTAATTAACCTGGTCACTGCTGGACCGCGGACCTATACATAGGTCTCGCAGATATACTGAATTCGTCCTGTCACACACCCCCCATAAATATATATTTTTAAAAAAAATACATATTAAAAAAAAAAAATATACATATAAAAAAAGTAAGTTAGGCTGAGCTTCCGGCGTGCACTAGCATGAAAGGGAGGCCCAGTGACGCACTAATGTCAGAAGTGTGGGACAGTCAGTGTGGAGGGAGGCCTGCAGCTGGGGAGGGCCAGGACAATGAGAGGTCCGGCCCAACTTCTTTGTCCGGACGCCAGGCCCCCTGCAGCCACCGGCCCCAGGACATGACACGGCTGTCCCCTGCCTCTTGGCGGCCCTGACTTTGGGTCTCATCAGTGTGTGGCTGATTATACAGTACTGGTTTTGCAATGTGAAGCTGGAGTAGGTTCAACCACATATTATATAAGTTATAGTGGGTAAAACAGTGTACAGCAAATAAAAATATCGCTTGTGAGCAAATTTATGTCTCAGACAGGTTTGCGACGCTGTGTTTTCATTTGCATGTCATCGCCCAGAATCCGTGACTACAGTGGAAGCATTGCATGCTAAGTGACAATGATGAAAAGCAGGGTTGCAGATGTATCCGAGACATGTGAATGTGCTCAAAAATGATATTTATATTTGCTGTACAAAATATTTTTGAAGATTAAAAAAATTCCATTGTATAGCATTTATCAGTGTTAAAGAGGGCGTTATTGTCTCATTTTTTTCACCATGGTTATATTTAGAGATGGGCGAATCTGTACAAATCCTTTTCCTAAATTTTCACTGATAGTACCCACAAAATTCGTTTCGCGTTGTAAAATCTGCAAACGGATATGGGCAGTTCCAATCCATGCGGATTCAGCAAAATCTACCATTGGATACAGCCTGTGAACAGATTGGATTCTACAAATCAGTGGATTGTGCAATCCATTGTGTGGATTCTTAAGAACATATCTATCCCCGGGTTGTGGAATCCACGGAGTGTATTGGTAATAAAAAATGAAAAATCTGCAAAACACGAATCACCATTTTTTACATTGATCTGCTAAAATCCACAGACCAAAGGAACCGGATAATCTGCTGTGAATCCAAATTGGCAATGTAATGTCATCCATCTCTAGTTATATTGCAATCCTCAATCTTTCTTGTTGGATAGGATAGAGGCACGATAAAGGAGAAATTAGAAAAATATCAGAGAAGTACAGTAAGATGTGATGTACTACAAACTATATGCCATAGTGTTTACAAATAATTACATGATACATTTGAAAAAAAAAAAAAAATCATAGCTACTGTATGCTTTTAACATTTAAAATATATGAATTCCATCTCCTTCTCTTTAAGGATTTTCTGTTACCAAATACTAAGTGATATACAGTAGTAGCTTTGAATCACTTCAGACTAGAAGGTAGAGATGAGTGAATTTGTTGCGAAAATTAAACAACTGTTTTTCTTTATATTTTCCAATATTTCACAATTCATTAGTTTAAAAAAAATAGCAAATATTTGAAAATTAGCAACAACAAAAAAATTAGATTTTTTTTTTAGAAAATTAGAGTATTAAAAAAAAAAAAAAAAAAAAGAACCAAAAATGTTTTGCAAATTTTCTACTTTTTAAAAAAAAAAAAAATTATAAAATAAAAAGCAAGAGCCTAATTTTGACAAATTTGACAATACTTATTGGGGAGGGCTATGCATGAAATTCTCCTGACTTCAAAGCGGTAGACTTTGACTCCATGCCCCATTGAGGTATCTTTTCAGTGACAAAAAGAAGAAACATGACAATTCTTTCTGTTGCACAATGTAGCAACTCCTTCAAAATGCCTTGTGATGTAGGTGAGAAATATGAGCAAAGAACCTTGAATGGCATTGTCATGTCTCTATTAGCGGTCTATTAGCCTTAACATAAAACAATATTGTTTGTGCAATTGATGCAAACTATATTGCCAATGTGCAACCAGAGTATAATAAACACAAAATACATTATATTGAATATTTTATGAACCTAGATTAATCTAGATTAAATTTATACTAGAGGCACTGTAAATATTGTTATTCAAAACAAGAGTATATTATCTCCTTTCAAGTGTTACAGAGAGCTTTCAGGAGAAATAAAGTATGAATTAAATATGAGCATGTTATCTTTGTAATAAATTCCTGGAATATTACGGTCTTCCTCTCTCTCATTAAGTCACATAGTTACAGAAATACTCTTTCTTTGAAGACTGCCAGAAGCAATTCGTAACATAACCAAGCATGCAAAATATCTAGTTCATGTCTTTGAAGTGTGATAAAAATGTTTTATAATAACTCCTCTAGTAGTAAAATGTCTATTGTATAAACAAGAAATGTGCACATTTCCTTTATGACTTCCTGGTGATACAGTACAGTATGTACTGTACAGTATGTGTTAGAAAATATTTTTAGAAGTATACTTTAGTTACTTAAAGGTTAGACTTTACATTGAAAATGAAGTTGCAATTTTCAGCCAGAATTTGTTTGAATGAGCATAAAATGAACTATAGTATTAAATGTTATATAATATGGTCTGGTTAAAAGAAGTGTTTATAAATGTGATGCTTAATCTGACAATTTCATAAATCAGCATTAGTTCTCTTGCGCCCAAGGTTCCAATCCAGGGAATATACGTTAATAAAAAGAGGGAAAAAAAAGACCATCGTGTAATATGTTAACAAGAAATACATTTCCCTAATAAATCTTTAGTAATTACTGTACACTCGCAAATTTGCGTCTATCACATATACATTGCATGATCCCCACGGTCTGTTATGCTTGTCTTTTCCTAACTGAGAATCTTGGTTATAATAGGTAAAAGATGACAAGAAAAAAACACATTGCACATTGTGTTTGTTTCCAATTAATTTTTGTAGAAAGATGCAGGTACAGTACATACTCACATTTCAGATATATATTGATATTAAGCATATAGAGCAGACTCAAAATACAAAGTTTGTGAACCCCAAAATATGTTTTGAAATGTGAGTCAAGCTTCTTAACAAATTTGAATGTCACAGTGAAATTCAAGCTAAACCCCTAAAATGGTTCATCCTTAGATTGCTTTAAAAATAAACTGTGCAGAAAATTGTTTTTAAAACAAAAACAATTTGATTAATTTGGAGTGTTTTTCGATAATTTTTTTACTATCCAAAACGAATCTAAACCCGACCTGCAAAATCAAAATGTGAAATATTTTAGAACCAAAATCCAAAACAGTGAAAGTAGCCACACTTATTTTAAATATATAAGATGAATGTTGAAGCAAATTCCTATATTTACATGGCCTGTATTACCAGCTGCATCAATGATGTAACAGCTTTTGTTTGTGTAAAATAATACAAGGAGAAGGTTGATTATATAGTATTTTTTCATAATACAAAAGGTTACAGCTCATTTTTAATTTAACATTTTTTTTTCATATGTTCTATGAACTGAATTCCTTCTACTTCTTTCTTTAGTTTTTAAGGAGAATAACTGATTTGCCAACTTAGATATGTCATCATGTATGTGATAGTAGGGGCCAGTCTTCATAATAAAGGTGAAGCACAACTGGTTACCCCTGAAAACCATGGGTTCCTGGTTGCTAAGTAGCACCACAAGCCAGGGACACTGTGTGTAACATGTTATAAACCTGTCCTGTATATGTGTAACATTTTCCCATCGTGGAATCACAGTGGGATTTTGGAAGTGTAAGTTTCAGGGGGGATATTTGAGTAAAAATGCATTCAGAACTTATATATGGGTTTGGGGGACAAAGTTACCGTAATTCTCCCCGACATGCAGGCAGGATCTGCATGTACGCGAGGTGAATTACACGGGGCTGCAGTGTCCTCCAGAATCCTGGTTTTCAACCCCAAGTATCCCAGTCCCATTTCCCCAACGTATATACTGAAGTGTTCGCTATGAGTTCGAAGTTTAATAAGGTATTATGTTTTATATGGTATGTATTAACAGTGTTCGACAATTAATGATAACCACACACCCGTGGCGTGTGGATTTAGGCCGCTGGCGAGTGGATTTAGGCCGCTGCTGCGGCTCTATGAATTTTCCCTGCTCGCGCCAATTTTTTTTTTTAATAAATAAATAAGTAATCCCCCTCCCTGATTGGCCTGCTGCGAGGAAGAGGCCCCCCCCCCCCCCTGCACCCCGCTTGCAGCCAAGGGCTGGATGACAAGGTAGGCGCTTCCCCTCTGTCCCACGCTCCTTTGGCACCCGCGCAGGCAGGGTAATAGGAGCGGGGAAGAAGGGAAGCAGCCTGGGCGGGAGATAGAGGGGTTCACGCGCGCTGGAGGGGGGTGGGGCACGTGGAGTTCCCGGCCACGATTCCCATCGGGGAGGTTGGTGTGGCCGTGCGGCTGTTCCCTGCTCAACCCCGATCCCCCGTCGGCCCCCGATCCCCACGCAACTAATGCCCGACTAATGTCTGGCTGCCTGACCTCACCTTGACCCCCCTCCAGGCTGCACCCTTGGTGCACGCGCGGCTTGGCACGTTTCCCATCGGGGAGGTTGGTGGCCGTGCGCCTGTCCGGCTGTCCTCCTGCTGGCCCCCGATCCTCCCGCTGGCCCAAGATAATGCCAGATGCACGATCTCCTGCTGTCCCGCTGACCCCCGAGCCTCCCGCTGGCCCTGATCCTTCCGCTGGCCCCCGATATCCTCACGTTGGCCACCTCGATCCTCCGGTGGTCCCTCTGGCCCCCCGATCATCCCACTGGCCCCGATCCTCCGCTGGCCCCGAATCCTCCCGCTGGCCACTCGATCCTCCTGCTGGTCCCCCGACCCCCCCTTGGCCCCAATCCTTCCGCTGGCCCCCCGATCCTCCCCAAACTCCTGCACGATCCCCGGAATGTGGAGCAGCATGTGTGGAGGACAAGCAGGCCCTGGAAGAACAGGTGGGCCCCCTCCCTTCCAAGAATACCCACCAGTCACCCACCCAATGAGTGTGTGTCTGTGTGTGTGTGTGAGTGTGGGTGTTTGTGTGAGTGTGGGTGTCTGAGTGGGTGTGGGTGAGTGTGTCTGTGAGTGTGTGTGTGTGTCTGTGAGTGAGTGTCTGAGTGTCTGAGTTTGTGTGTGTGTTTGTGTGTCTGTGGGTGTGTGTGTTTGTGTGTCTGAGTGGGTGTGGGAGTGTGTGTGTGAGTGTGTTGTGGTGGTGTTGTGTGTGTTGTTTGTGGTTTGTGAGTGTTGTGGTGTGTGTTGTGTGTGGTGTGTGTGGGTGGTGTGTTGTGTGTGTATGTGTGTGAGTGTGTGTGTAGGTGTGTGGTGGTGGTGTGTGATGTGTGTGTGTGTGTGAGGTGTACTGTGAGTGTTGTGTGGATGGGTGGGGTGTGTGTGAGTGTCTGTGTGTGTGATGTTGTGTGTGTGAGTGTCTGTGTGTGTGTGAGTGTCTGTGTGTGTGTGAGTGTCTGTGTGTGAGTGTCTGTTTGTGTGAGTGTCTGTTTGTGTGAGTGTCTGGTGAGTGTCTGTGTGAGTGTCTGCTGTGTGTGGAGTGTGTGTGGTGTGTGTGTGTGTGTGTGTGAGTGTTGTGTGTGTGAGTGTCTGTATGTGTGTGAGTGTCTGTGTGGTGAGTGTCTGTGTTGTCGTATGTGTCTGAGTGTGTGTGTCTGTGAGTGTGTCCACCCTTCCCGTCTCACCCTCTCCCTGTCGCCCTCACCCTCTCCCTGTCACACTCTCCCTGCGCTCTCCTTGTCTTGTGTCTCTCTGTCTCTCTGTATGTGTGTGTCTCTCTCTCTATGTCTCTCTGTCTGTGTATCTCTCTGTCTCTCGTCTGTGTGTTCTGTGTCTCTCTGCTGTGTGTGTGTCTCTCTCTTTTCTGGGGTTCCTCTGTCTGTGGTCTCTCTCTCTCTGTTTGTGTCTCTCGCTATGTCGTCTCTCTCTCCCTCTGTCTGTGTGTGTCTCTCTCTCTTGGGTCTCTCCTCTCTTCTCTGTCTGTGGGTATCTCTCTCTTTGTGTGTCTCTCTCTTTTTGGTGTCTTCTTCTCCTCTCCTCTGTGGTTACTTCTAGTCTCCGCTCTGCTGGTTGTGTCTCTCTGCCTGGTGTCTGTGTTTCTTCTTCTGGTCTGTGTGTCTCTCTCTCTGTTGTGTGTGTCTCTCTCTCTCTTGTGTGTGTCTCCTCTCTCTGTTGTTGTGTGTGTCTCCTCTCTCTGTTTGTGTGTATCTTCTCTAGTTGTGTCTATCTGTCTCTCCTCTCTCTCTCTTCTCCTATCTTCTACTCTGGTGTCTCGGTGCCTCTATCTCGTTGTGTCTCTGTGTCATCTGTCTCTCTCTCTCATCTCTCTCCTCTCGTCTCTCTATCCTATTCTCTCTCTCTGCTCTCTGTGCGTGTCTGTGTCTTGCTCTCCGTTCTCTCCTCTCTATGGTGTCTCTCTCTCTATCGTCTGCTCTTCTCTGTGTCGTTATCTCTCTCTCTGTGTGTATCTCTCTCTAGTGATGTATCTTCTCCTGCCATCTCTTCTGTGGTCATGTCTCTCCTATCTGTCTCTCTATCTCTTCTCTCTCTCTCTCTGCTCTCTCTTCTCTCTATCTCTTTCTCTCTTCCTCTCTCTCTCTCTCTCTCTCTCTCTCTCTCTCTCTCTCTCTGATCTCTGGGTCTCTGTGTCTCTTCTCGCTCTGGTGTGTCTCTCTTCTCCTTCTATCTCCTCTCTGTATCTGTGTCTCTCTGTTCGTCTCTCCTTATCTGATCTCTTCTCTCTCTCTTCTCTCTCTCTCTCTCTTTCCCTCTCTCTTTATCTCTCTGATGCATCTGTCTCATGCTCTGCCTCTGTCTCTCTCTCCCTGTTTATGTCTCTCGTGTGTCTCTCTTCTGTCTCTCTCTCTGTGCTTGGGTGTCGTACTCTCTCATCTGTGTGTCTGCTGTGTGTTCTCTCTGTCTCTTTTCTCCTCTCTCTCTATATCTCTTCTCTCTCTTTATCTCTCTATGCTCGTACTTCTGTCTCTGGTCTCTGTCTCTGTCTTTGTACTGTCTCTGTCTCTGTATCGGTCCTGTCGCGCTCTCTATCTCTCTCTCTATCCTCTCTCTCTCTTTCTATCTCTCTCTAATATCTCTCTCATCTGTGTGTGTTCTCCTCCTTCTCTTTCTGCTCTGATCCTCTATTATGTGCGGTCTCTCTCTCTTTGTTGTCTGCTCTCTCTCTCTGTCTCGTCTCTCTATGTGTCTCGTGTATCTGTCTCTCTGTCTCATCTCTCTCTCTCTCTCTATTGTCTCTCTCTGTCTCTCTCTGTCTCTCTCTCTCTATCTCTGTGTGTCTCTGTCTGTCCTCTCTGTGTGTACTCCTCGCTCTTGTGTGTATCTCTCTCTGGTGTGTTCTCTATCTCTGGTCTCTCTATCTGTTCTGTCTCTCTCTCTCTGTGGTGTTTCTCGTGTCTCTATGTCTCTTCTCTGTGGGTGTCTCTCCTCTCGCTCTGTGTCTCTCTCTCTCTCTGTCTCTCATTTCTCTCTGGTGTGTCTCTGTCTCTCTCTCTCTCTCTCTCTGGTTCGTTTTGTTTCTCTTATGCTCTTCTCTCTCTGTGTCTCTGTGTCTCTCTCTGTCTCTCTCTCTCTCTCTCTCTCTCTCTCTCTCTCTCTCTCTCTCTCTCTCTCTCTCTCTCTCTGTCTCTCTCTTCCTGTCTCTCTCTCTCTTCTTATCTCTCGCTCTCTCTCTCTCTCTCTGTCTCTCTCTCTCTTCTCTCTCTCTCTCTCTCTCGCTTATCCCTGCCTCTCCCTGTGTCTCTCTCTCCTCTATCTCGCATCGTCGATATCTATCTTCTTGTCTATCTGTATTCTCTCTATTCTCTTCTCTCTCTCTCTCTCTCTGTCTCTCTCTCTCTCTCTCTCTGTGTGTCTCTCTCTCTCTGTCTTAATATCTATACCATCAGCCCAGGCATCTACAAAGGTGCTGGTATGTCTTTATAGAGATCATGGATCAAAGGCGAGAAGGGAAGTCCAGGGGTGTCAGGAAAGTTTGGAATGCGGGGAAGGGTGGAGTACTTAGTCTGGAGAACAAGGGTTTCCCACAGGGAAGATACTTGGAATGCCAGACCTGGTGGAGCTTGACCAGCGTGAGGCAATGGGTTGGCTTGGGGAAGCCACTGCTCGTAGGTGCGATTCCCATTGGTCAATTCATATTTCCCACTCACTCGGCTTTCTGAGCAGGCTCGACACACCCCCTTCTCTGACGTCACCAGACAGACGAGTCCCCCTTTTGATTTACTGCCTGCGTTACGATCCATCCTCTGTTAAACTGTAACTTACGTGCTTGCCACAAACTGGTACCGGACCGTGGGGATGTATAAGCACCGACCTTGAGCCACGGAGTGAGGTCCGGAGTGCGGATTCCGTAATCAGACTTAGCCAGGTCAGGATTGGAGAAAGTAGGGTTAACGTTATCCAGGCAGGGGTCAAGGCAGGCGGCACAGGAGCGGTGGTCGAGGAAACAAGCCGAGGTCATCAACAGGAAATTTTGGGTGAAGGTACTTCAGGAACAGGAACTGGAAATCCAGTGCTACAGCACAGAACGGCACCCCCTAGCCGGGTACAGCCGAGAGTGGTGGAGACCACTGGGAACAGGAACTGTAGAATCCAGTGCGTCAGCACAAAACGGCACCCCCTAGCCGGGTACAGCCAAGAGTGATGGAGACCACTGGGAACAGGAACTGCCAACAGGACATGCCACAAGAAACACTGGGGACACCAGCGTAGCCGCTTCGGCACGGCGGCAAAGTCTGCCAGGAACAAGGGAAGCAGCGCCGGGGCTGCTAAGCAAGAAGGCCTTGTGAAGCAGGGGACTGGAAGCAGGATACCAGGCACAAGGAGGCCTAGCAGGCCAAACAGGGAGTCTGTGACAAGCAAAGTCACTTGCAACTTGGATTGCAAAGCCTATGTCCAGCAACTTCCTAAGGGCGGGGCAGGCACTAAATAGCACAGGAGGCCAATCAGGACAGAGCTGCACAGGAGGCAGCAAGAGGCAGGTGATTGCAGAAGCAGGGAATAGATTGTCTGGAACCTGCAAAGCTCTGGATGGATGGGCTCCAGCCAAAGCCAGGAGTGGATTTCTGACATAAACATAGAAAATCAGGGTCTATGAAAGGAGACTGCACGATCAGAGATCAGGATATGTAGAAGAAAAGGACCACAGCTTCTGCATCAGGGGATCAAAAACAGATAGGGCAACTCCAGATGTAGTAAAATTGTGTTTATTGCACAATCAGCTTAGCAATGAAGGTGTAGGAAACACACCAAAAAAAACACACACAATGGTCTTCATCCAACAGGACTTTTCAAGGTGTCCTTGATAAAGTCCTGTTGGATGGAACATGTTGGTGTGTGTTCTACACCTTCATTGCTAAGCTGATAAACACAATTTTACTACATCTGGAGTTGCCCTATCTATTTTTGATCCACTGATGGGAAGCTGTGCTCCTTTTCTTTACATATCCTGATCTCTACCATTGAGGATTGCACGCTGCAGAGTTTTTCCCTGTCTGGATTTCACTGTTAGGTAAAGGGCAACAGCCCCTCTGTATTTACCTTTTCAGTGCCTGCTGTTTTATTGATCTAAACCCTATGGGTAGGTAATTACTTACCAGGTGACCAATCTGTGTGGTAGCCAGATGGGCATCACTAGGTCTCTTAATCTCCCTTGGGTGATCTCTTTTATTATACAGTTATTATGGACATTGGGACTATACTCTGAATATATTGTTCTTATACAATAGAGCACTCACTGGTGAAGCACCATCTACCAAATCACCAATGCACGATCAGAGAACCAGATGATCTTGTGGCTTGAGTTGTTGAGGCGCTGGCGGGCTTTTCAAAGTTGCCCTGTTGCGAATAGCAGAGCAACCGGCTTCAGTTTTGGAGCTGGGAAAGCCTGCCTAGCTGAGACTGAGTCAGAAGCGAGGACCAAGTTCTGAGAATAGAATAAAGTGGTCCCAGTGATGCACTTCTCCCGAAAAGGGTACCACGTAGCCCGGGACAAGGTTCCGGTTAGGGTAAGCCTTACAAAGCAGGCACCCTGCACCTATTTGAGGCTAGTTTTCACCCCCAGGCCCCCAGTAAGTGTATAAGCTTTCTGTATTTTGTGTATTCATTGTGTGTCCACGGGATTCACCCGAATTAACCTCATTTTATTCCACTTTCTTGTTTTGCCTAGTGAATGATCCCAGAAGGTAAAAAGTGTTAAAAGTACTGGTCCCCCTTGACAGGCTTTTTCTGGTGGCAGGAGTGGGATCTCTAGGCTTTGGGCTAGGTTTCTTGTGGGGAATCATAGCACAAAGATGGTCTTGCAGTTGCAAGACTTCAGAACATGTAGCGTCGGACACACGTTACACACAGCATGGAATCACATTGTTCAGTGTCACTCTGTTTAGTGCCAAGAAGTAAAAATGTCTCACTGATCAGGTCCTGGGATCACCCTGCAGTGGTATCCTGGTGGGAAGGCTATGGACTGCAGACAAATGGGCAAGCTAAGGCTCTCCTAGAAGAGGATCTGGAGAGGTCTGAAGATGGTATCAACAACACTATTGAAGTGGTTGTTGAAGGGGCAACCTAGGTAGGGGCTTCTGATGTCCCCAAGGAGAGAATCTGAGCCCTGGGGACCAGCCGTGGTTGCCCCTGTAGTTGCACCTATAGTTCCAATGGCTACCACTGATGAAATTTTAGTCCTGTTTGCAACCTTGGGTCCAGGGGCTACTGCAGAGCAGCGACTGCAGTTTGCACAACTGGCTTTTTGTATGCCTGCCCCCTCAGTGCCCAGCCACGGCAGTCCCAAATACCGTCCAGCCAAGGTGTCCCACCACAGCTTCGCTAAGTTTGTGGATGGCACCGATGACATCAACAGTTCCTGGGGTGTTTTGAGAACCAGTACGGGCGCTAATCTCTCACTCGGGGGAAGAGTGGGTGAAATACATGTCCCCCCTGTTGAGTGGGTGGACACAAGAGATCAAGCAGGAAGATGGCGAGAAGTATGCGTATGTCAAAGCCTTCTTGATGAGACAGTACCGGTCAAACCTGAGACTTATAGGGGAGCAGTTCAGGTCCGATGACAAGACCTTCCAGGACACTTGTGGAGTTCATGGCCCTGCTAGCCCACCGGAGTTCGGTTAGAAGACGGGTGCAAAGCCCTCACCAACAATTAACTTCTCAATTTTCTGATCCAGGAGCAATTTTGTCAGAAGTTCCTGCCAGAGGTACTGGAGTGGGTGATTGACCACAAGCCGGCTGACCACGAAGAAGCAGCTAACATGGCGGATGAGTATATTACCACCCAACTACAGTATAGGAAGTGAGTCCAGCTTCCTACCGCAGCACCCACCAACTGGGTGGGCAAGCCTGCTGATCCCACTTCTGCTACCCCAACCAAATCTGGTCGCCTATGTGGGATTGGCCCCTAAAGCAGAGCAGCAAGCCACCGTGCAGCAAGTACAGCAGTGGATCCAGGCAGCGGTCCCCGCAGCATCATACAGTGGTATAGCGGAGGAAACGTGTAGCAAAAATGTGGAACAAACCTCAACGACCAATGCTCGATAGAAAGCAGCCCAAAAATGGATTATTCTTATCTTCTTAGTTCAACATGAATTGCGTGAATATGGGATATACTGTAGTGACCACGGTTATTCTAACACAAACCAGTGGCAATCGCCAAAAAGACCCAGGTACATGCTGGATACATGTCTTAAACTAGACCCAGCATTTCTGCATTGATTAATGGCCCATCAGATTAACAGCGGGGGTCCCTGGCAGTCCCATTCAAACTGGGACCACTGCTGTGTTAATCCTATGGGTCATTAATCAATGCAGAAATGCCTTAAACTAGCCAGGTTACACCTAGCGCATACCCAGAATGTAACTGGGCTAGTTTAAGGCAAGCTTTAGAATACTCGTGGTCTCGTCTGTATGAAACAGAATAGGCTTCTTAACCTCCAGATGTGTGTATATGCTCACTCAGGGTGGGGGGCTAGCAAGTGGTATCAGAGACCGAGGAGCTGGTGAACACGCCATTAAGTATGTCCCGCAGCAAACCACTGAGTCTCTGACCGCTACCCTCACTAACACCCTGTGTCCCCCACAAAGGAAATCAGCTGAGGTGGCGTGCTCCAGCCCGTGTAAAAGGTAGAAAAATGCTACTGCAATGGCAGTAACTGCCCTCCTATAGATGAAACAGACCAAGCGCAATTAAGCAAAATGAAAAATATTATTAATCAAAAATAGACATACACAGAGCAAGGATTCCATGAAAGGTAATCCCCCTGATTGGTGAAAAAACATGAAACAAATAATGAATAACATAAAACTAGGTCATTTGAAACCATACAAATGAAGTAACAATCATACAGATCTATTAGCTATAAACCAATAAAAATAATAACCTTTTGTGGATCTAGCCAGGATTCCAAGCTATAATAGTACTCTCTTATACTTTGTTAGATGAGGCCTACTATTCATCAGGTGCATTTTTTCAGACCCACCCTTTATGTTTCAACCAATTGGATTCTGGCTATACCTATTTATGGATCACCTGTTGGTCAGACTCGTAACTCTTTGACAAAGTCCTATATGTAGGAAGAAACGCGTCAAAGTATCCTTGCTCTGTGTATGTCTATTTTTGATTAATAAAATGTTTCATTTTGCTTAATTGTGCTTGGTCTGTTCTATCTATCAGAGGGCAGTGACCGCCATTGCAGCAGCATTATTTCAGCGGAGGAGACAGACAGGCATCCAGTTGTAGCAGTTGGGCAGCAGGTGAATGATTTCCGAAGGAAGCATTTGCACCCAGTGGCCATCGGAGATCGCCAGGCAGCTGGCCTGATCAACTCTAGGGCCACAGTCACCCTGGTGCAACCTGATAAGGTCAGCCTAGAGCACTTGCTCCCGGGAACAGGGGTGCAGGTCACCATGCCCGATGGGGGTCCTACGTCAATCCAGGCCACCCGGGTGTTCCTCAACTCGGGGGCCGGCCGAAGAGTGAGGGATGTCGGTTTCCTGCCCGACTTAGATACTGAGATCCTGCTCGGTAATGACCTAGGACACCTCATCTGCTCTTTTGCAGAGGAAGATGCTCCTGTGGCTGCTATCACAAGAAATAAAAATAAACCGGCGCCAATTGGTGTGAATTGTATTAATTATGGTTTATTATTATTATTATTATTATTATTATTATTATTATTATTATTTTTATTTTTATTAATTGTGTGTTTTTTGGTTTGTGTCACCTATTGTTCCTGGCAGCCTTTGCCTAATATTTTAGGAGTATATATATATTTATTAGTTGTTTAATTGACACTAATTTTTGTAATTTTAGCAATAGCGCTGTTCCCACTGCCCTTTCCCTTTTGCTATCACAAGAAGCCAATGTAGAGCAGTTGTCCAGGCAGGGGAGCCTTTAGTACCCCTTCCCACCAATGAGATCGCTGTCCCCCTGCATTTCGAACTACCGAATCTGTACTGTGTCCTGACCTTCCTTCCAATGTTTCCCCATCCCCCGACCTAGTGACTGAGGGCCATCACCGGAGCCTATGTCGGGCAGTTGCCCAGGCAGAGGCATATTTAGTACCTCTGCCCACAATGGAAAACCTCGCTCCCCAGCTTTTGGGCCCAACGAGTCTGGGGGTCCCCGAGGAGACCAAGCAGGTAAACCAGACCAAGTCTGTACTGTGTCCTGACATACCTCCTGACCCCCCTTCCAACCAATCCTGTGCTCTAGTAACTGAGGGTGTGCGGCCGGAGCAGAGTGAGCAGTTCAGGGAAGCTGTACACTCCGACCCCGACTTAGAGGGCATGAGACTACAGGTGGCAGAGTCTGTCTCTAAGAGTCGGTCAGATCGATTCTTCTGGTACTGTGGGCTCTTGTTATAGATAGCAAGCCCCTGGGGCTCCGGTCAGGGTATGGACAGGTAGGAGACAGCTAGTGGTACCCAGGGAGTATAGGCAGCAGTTGTTATAGGTAGACCACTCCATCCCGCTAGTGGGGCATAAGGGGGTCTCCCGCACCAGATCTCAGATCCAGCAGAATTTTTACTTGTCAGGGGCATCACAGGAGGTATCGGTGTTCTGCTGCACAGATGATGCTTGCCAGCTGTTAGGCAAGTCGGGTGACCGTGTGAAGGTTCCCATGAGACCACTACCGGTGATAGTCAAATAGACAGACTTAGTGGGGCTGCTTATGATCCCTAGGTGGCGGGGAGCATGCCATTATCATGCTGGTCAGGGTAAGCCTTCCAAAGCAGATGCCCTGCACCTATTTGAGGGCAGTTTTCACCCCCCGATGTCCAGTAAGTGTGTATTATTTCTGTATTTTGTGTATTCATTGTGTGTCTATGGGTTTCACCTGAATAAACCTCATTTTATTCCACTACCTTGTTTTGCCTAGTGAATGATCCCAGAAGGTAAAAAGTGTTAAAAGAACTGTTCCCCCATAATAATGTATACCTTGCTATGAGAAGATCACCAGGAGTAGTTGGGTAGGGAGCTTAGACTTTTTAAAGGTAGTCACCATTCTCATACTGTATAGTACTTGCAATGTTTTAACATTTTTACTGGGGTGCTCTTGAAAAGTGATCAAAAAAAGAGAAAAGACTCAAAACTCCACACTCAGTGTCTCTGAGCATCCTATGTCACTACTGGTCTGTGAATTCGCTCAGCACCACAATCTCCTCCATCTTCCCTGCTCACAGGTCTTGTGATGAACTCTGAACTTCCAATGCTATGCATTTCACTTGTACGGGCTTCCTCAGGTATTGACTAATGAGAAAGCATGAATAGGCACTACGTATAGTGTGGACATTTTGCGCTTCACCAGCCCCAAATTGCATATCCAGTGTTTAGAAGACTGAATACAGTCTGTTTAACAGTTGGAGCAGCAATCATTTTGCATCTGAATTTTTATTTAAAGTAACATGCACATTTAAATATTTTTTTTCACTAAGAGCACTCTTTTTCTTGTTTTTCAATTCAATTTTGTTGCCTGATGCCAAGCGAGATAAAGTTACTTGCACAAGGTCACAAGGAGCTGACATCACAAACCTGTGCTATCGTTGTTGTTGTTAGCCTGTACCTTTACACACTGACAAAACTAATAATGTCAATGTTGCACACAAAAATAATAAAGTAGATAGGGTGATACTTAGATTGGTGCTCCTAGTCCATGGGAAGACCTGTAGCTTTCTATAGCAGAGTCCAAGACAAAAAATAGAAACGTAAGCACTTGGGGTTTGCAAAAAGGGGTATTTATTTAGGCAGAACAAAAACCGACGGTTCAGCGTCAGTGCATATGCCAAAGGTTGCACTGAGAACCGAAATGTCGGTTTTTGTTCTGGTGAAATACCCCGTTATTGCGTACAGTAAGTGCTTCAGTTCCTTTTTTTTGTCTTTGAATCCTATACACCCTGAGCCACTTCTTCAGCCCACTTTACTTCTTTATATACAGTATAATAAAAATTCATTAACCCATTATAGAAATTAGAAACAAAATTAGATTAACTGCAACTGTTCTCGTATATATGTATATATATATATGTGTATATATAATAGCATGTTCTTGTATAGTGCTGCTAATTGTACGCAGCGCTTTACAGAGACATTTTGCAGGCACAGGTCCCTGCCCCGTAAAGCTTACAATCTATATTTTTGGAGCCTGAGGCACAGGGAGATAAAGTGACTTGCCCAAGGTCACAAGGAGCCGACACCGGGAATTGAACCAGGCTTCCCTACAGCAATCTCATGTCAGTCAGTGTCTTTACTCACTGAGCCACTCCTTCTCCTTCAATGTGTATATATATATATATATATATATTTTTTTACTGTAAAATGATCAGAAACAAACATTTGAATTCTCCCGTGTCACGTGATGACATTTAAATGCACAGGAGATACCGGCACCCCATACTGAGACCTGTCACTTGAGGAGCAGGGCGTCCCCGGGCTGAAATTAATGCGTTCAGCTCCGGAGACCCTCTGCTTCAATCCTGCTTCAATCTTATGTTAATAAAATAAAAGGGGCACGATCGCCTGTTAGTGAGTGCACAGAGAGAGTATGATTCTATCTACTCTTACTGCACACCTCTTACAGACTGATACTGCCCATTAGGATCCACGCAGCAGGAGTCCCATTCAGAAGCAGGGACCCCGCTTTGCTAATCCTGATCGGCCATTAGTTTGGTTGTGAGGATTCCACAAACATGCGGGTACCAGGACCGTACACTTGGCGGATTCTATACTGACTGTGTGACAAACCATCGAACTACATCTGTATGTATTCATTTAAAAAGCATAACTGCTGCTGGCACTGCTATTCTTGGATCCCCTCTCTTTCTTTCCTTTTATTATATTAGTAATTCCTTTATGCAGTGGTGTTAGTAATTGTCTAAGTACAGTAATTACGACTTTCAAGTGATAAACTGTTGTAACATTAGCTATAAATGATGCAAGACCTGAAATAAGTGACACAAGTTTAATTTGTACACAACATTATGTTTTTCTGTGTAAAAACTACACTGGTTGCATCATTTTTGCACTTGGTCAACCCTTCATTGATCATTTACTTCCACTATATGCATTTACTCTAGCCTATTATCTTCTAGACCAGTGGTTCCAAAACTTTTTCGGTTCAAGGCTCCCCAAGGCGATCAGGATTTTTCCACAGCGCCCAAAGTAAAAACAAAGTTGTATATACATACCTAACAGTTGCAGTGCGCAGTTGGTGTCTCCATCAGACACACACTCTCTCAGACACGCACTCTCTCAGACACACTCACTCTCTGACACACTCACTCTCTCAGACACACTCACTTTCTCAGACACACACTCTCTCAGACACACTCACTCTCTCAGACACACTCTCTCACTCTCTCAGACACACACTCTCACTCTCTCAGGCACACTCTCTCTCACTCTCTCAGACACACTCTCTGACACACACTGTCTCTCACTCTCTGACACACACTCTCTCTCACTCTCTGACACACACTCTCTCTCACTCTCTCTCTCACTCTCTCAGACACACACTCTCTCTCACTTTCTCAGACACACACTCTCTCTCACTCTCTCACTCTCTCAGACACACACTCTCTCTCACTCTCTCTCTCACACTCTCAGACACACTCTCTCTCACTTTCTCTAACACACACTCTCATTCTCTCTAACATGCACTCTCTGACACACACTCGCTCTCACACACATTCTCTCTCACTCTCTCTAACACACACTCTCTGACACACACTCTCTCTCACTCTCTCAACACACTCTCTCTCAGACACACACTCTCTCTCAGACACACACTCTCTCTCAGACACACTCTCTCTCAGACACACACTCTCTCTGACACTCAATCTCTCTCACTCTCTCTCAGACACACACTCTCTCTCTCTCAGACACACACTCTCTCTCACTCTCTCAGACACACACTCTCTCTCACTCTCAGACACACACTCTCTCACTCTCTCCCACACTCTCAGACACACACTCTCTCCTACACTCTCAGACACACACTCTCTCCCACACTCTCAGACACACACTCTCCCACACTCTCAGACACACTCTCTCCCACACTCTGACACACTCTCTCCCACACCAACACAACAACTCTCTCCCACACTCTCAGACACACTCTCTCCCACACTCAGTACACAAACTCTCTGCCCACACATCTCAGACCCCCACTCTCCCACACTCTCAACACCACTCTTCCACACTCCCAGACAAAACAATCTCAACAACACACTGTCGCACACTCTCAGCACAACACTCCTCCCAGACACCACTCTCCCAGACACACACTCTCCAGACACACACTCTCTCCAGACACAACAGTCTCCCAGAACACACCAGACACTCTCAGAGACACACACACTCTCTCCCAGACACACACACCACACACACACACCCACCACACCCACCCCACACACACACACACACACACACACACACACACACACACAACACACACACACACACACACACACGATACACGCACAACATCCACATGATACACACCCACATCACAGTCACTGATACACACCACACATCACTGATACACACACCACACACACAGTCACAGTCACTATACACACACACAGTCACAGTCACACTCTACACACACACACAGTCACTGATACACCACACACACACACACAGCATGATACACCCACGTCACTGATACACACACATCACTGATACCACCCCCCACACACACACACATCATGTATAACACCCACACCCACTATACCACACACTCACTGATACACCCAGCACATCCTGATACACACAACACTCACTGATACACCACACACACAGTCACTGATACACACACAACACAACACACACACACAACACACACACACACACACCACACACACAACACACCCACACACCACACACACACCACACACCACACACACACAAACACACACACAAATCACTGATACACCCACACCCCCACACACACACCACCATCCAACATACACCAGTCACTGATACACACACACACACCACACGCAACATCACTGATACACACACACCCACACACACACCCACACACACACTGGATACACACCACACACACACACACACAGCAGTCACTGATACACACACACACACAGTTCCACTGATACACATGCATGGAGAGCAGGAGCTACGACGGATGTGAGTGACTGGGGGGGGGAGGGAGGAAAGCAAGAGATCCTACAGGCAGCTCCCTACCTCCCCTGCACACACCCTCTAGGACAGGCAAATGTACAACTCCCACCCCACACCACCCGCTACCTTCTCTATCACCCAGGGCAGAAGGGACGGGACACCACGCAGCCACCAGCAGACAGAGGAGCCAGAAGCGGGAAGGCAGACACACACACTCCACCGTGGCTCTGCACAAAGTGGAAGCCCCGCCCCCAGCTTCCTCTGACCTGCAGCCAATCCCCTGCGGCCCAGACAGCATTAAGGAGGGATGGTAGGGAGGTAATCAGAGGGATGGTGGGGGAGGGATGATCGCGATGCCCCTCTAGGCAAGCCGCGGTGCACAGATTGGGAACCACTGTTCTAGACCCTCAATTGGCACTATGTTACATGAGTTAAAGGAGTGGTCTCTTTGTATTAAAATAAACCTTTAATTGTTCACTTTAAATTATTTTTACAGTATTTGTGTTTATGCAGAAAGAAAAGAATGTGAAGGGCGCAATGTACCGTTTTTAAACTTTATGTATTACCTGTGGTGACAAAGGACAAACAAATACAAGTTATGCACTTACATGAAAAATGCTTAAATTTAAAAGCAAGTATATGATAAAAAAGTTGATAAAAAGAATAATTGTTTAAAATGGTACATTGCGCCCTTCACATTCTTTTTCTTTCTATTTAGGCTAATCTCTAAACTAGAGGAGTGGTATCCCTCATCCTCTGTCCCACCTTGGGGGCAGCATTTTCTTCACCTAAATGAAGATCATCTCATACTACAAAGACTGAGAGTGTCAATCTTTCCCACCTGTCAGAGTGCACTCTAACTTATTGGTCACCGAAGGACTGACACGGGGTGATTCAATTATTTATCTATCTGTGCTAAGCTTCTGGTCTGCATCTACATAGGGATAAAGCTATCCGTGGTTTCTATCATTTGTATATAATTTATTGTTGTTTAGGTTATATGAATAATGTGTGTTTTGTATTCTATTCCTTGTTTTATATACTGTTGTTGAATTTGTGACACCGTAGTCTGGAGGAACTATTTGTCTATTATCCACACCCCAAGTCACTATTTATACCTATATGCAGTAGCTGTGTGGCCACACCTAGTGCACCCAATTTGCAGTTTCATTTACTTTGTTTTATGCAATTGTAGTTTGGATATATTGGTTCATGAATTGGGATCTTTAGACAACCTTTTAAATGACTAACATGATATAGGAGCATTGATTTAAAATCAATTAAGTTTGAGTTGTGGGTATGTTTGTGGTTTATCTAATACTAAAACTCCTTCCTGACCTTGATTATAATATTTAAAGAACACAACAATAGATACCATAAACAGGCAAGAATGTCAAAGATTTAAAGTTTCTGTTTGTTTGAATCTATCAAACATAGCTTCTGGGTGTTCCATCTGAATCTTATCTGAGTTCAAACACAAAGAGTAGCACATGAAACTAATCACTGTGTACTTTGGTTTAGTGCTGTTAGATAACAGCCTAACCAATACAGTTGTTTTTGTGGATTGCCACGATGTTGTTTTTTTTTAAAGTAGTACAGTGTAAATGTTCTGGAACCTGTTGAAAATGTACATATTGTGGTGAAAAGCAATCTAAGGAACTCAAATATAAGACTACAAACGTCCAGCCATTCCAATGCAGTCTGCTTACGGAATGGATATTGTACTGTATGTATATCTTTATTTATATAGCGCCATTCACATACATAGTTTCACAGCAGTCATACACGTGATAATCATATAATAGCAAATAATACAATAACACAAATGATTTATGGATATTTAAAAATATTATTATAATAACCCCGAAGAACAAGGGCATTACTGGCCAATAATGCCCTGGAAGTTGAAGGCCACGGAGGCGAAGCCGAGGGACTTTATTAACACCCAGCTAGGCATTATTGGCCAGTAATGCCCTGTTCTCCGGGGTTTACTATTATAGGTACTAATGTAGACTTTTTGCAGACACTTTGTAAAGATATATAACTCGGAACTACGCTGATGCACACTGTGTAGGAAAAAGAAGTACGTAAAGTACAAATGAGAGAGGGGAGAGTGGGTCAGGGAGAAGAAGAGAGGGTGGGGTGGAGAAGAGGGAGAGTTAGGTGGGGTGGAGAATGAGAGGTGGGGTGGGGTGTGAGGAGAGAGAGAGTTGGTGGTGGAGAAGAGAGGTGGGGCGAAAAAGAGAGAGAGGTGAGGGGGAGAGAGAAGAGAGAGCTGAGGTGGGCAGGGAGGAGGAGAAGAGAAGAGAGATGAGGGGGGAGGAGTTGCAGGGGGTAGCAGGTAGGGGGAGCAAGGTAGTGGGGGTGTGCGAGTTAGTGGGGTAGAAGTGTAGTGGGGGACACACAGATGAGGAGGTGAGAGGTGAAGGGGGAAGAGAGAGATGAGGTGTAGAGAGGTGAGGGTCGGTATAGGTGAGGTTGAGGGTGAGGTGGGGAGAGAGGGGTGAGGTGGGTGGTGTGTGGGTAAGGATTGAGGGGGGAGAAGAGGTGCTTTTTAAATGTGCGTCAATGGAAGGAAGTTGGGGGACCTATTTTATTACAAACTAAAAAACCAGATACCAAATACCTAGCAAAAGCTACTGTATACAAGTGGTGGAAGAATATTACTTGTTGCAAGTAACAAGTTTTCTATTGGCACTGCCAGCTTCTGACAGGACTAGCACTGTGAGAGAGGGAGGGCCACCTGCCTTGGCTCGTGGAGAGAGAGCCTGCATGTGATGTCGGCTGTGAGAGGAGAGGAACAAGATGCCATTTCCAAGTGCATTTTGAATTATAATGCCCCCGAATTCTAACCAATCAGAGAGCAGGAATTTCAGTAATGCCCGGAATTTTACTACTACATTTGCCTATATTGTATTTAATGTGTAATTTAATAAATAGTAATTGCATTCTTTTATCCCTATTTCTAATGCAACTACATTCATAACCATTACTTTCTTTCTTTTCTCATATAGTGTTATCAGTGTTTGAATTCTAGAGACATTTTTTATTGCTATTATGATTATTTTAACAGTCTACTTTTGAGCGGAGGGAGAAACAGGGAGTTGCCCTAGTACGTGAATAAGGAACTGGGAAAGGGAATTGGAACCAAGTTTATTCATTTTCAAAGAAAGTGAGAATACAAGAAGACCACTTCTTCCAAAAAGAACCCAACACCCTTTGGGATATTATATAGAGTTTGTTTGTACTGTAATCTGGGAAGGATGAGTATATGAAAGCTAATTTTATAGGTGTGGTCTCTCATAGTGAACAGAAAATAACTTTTTGTACACATTTTGTAATAAAACTGCTTCCTTAACCATATTTAACAATCCATAGAGCAAGAATGTATCTACTTGTTTCTTTTGGTAATAAAGCACAATTAACTTTTTCTCTTATTATTTTGGGCCTCTGAGTGTATTATATTCACGTTTTTCTTCTATTTATATAACCTCTACTTAAATAATAGTTGTGGAAGCTAGAGAGGGGTCTTTGCTGAACACGCCCTTTTGTACTAAGCATTGCAAATTCAATTTCAATTACGCATTTCTCCAATGTCAAAATTTAGTTTAAAATGTTTTTGGAAGTACAGAAAGGACTTGCACTACTCATTCAGATGATTACTTAAAAAATATGTACTGTACAAAATGTTTCTGTGTACCAAAAAGGAGAAAGTGTCATCAAAATACAAGGAACTATCAAATGAAACTATTCATCCCAGGCCAGTACTAACTCATATGGTCATACCTAATTTGGAGAAAAGGAGATTTCACCAGCAACAGGAAATTCATACCCATTTAAGCACTATGATGGTAGATACAATAGATATCTAAAAAAAAAAAAAAAAAAAAAAGGGTCGGGGCATCTTTTTAGTAGAGGATAGGTATACAGAATAACCAAATAAGTAAACATGGAAAGGATGATCCAGAGAGAAATCTGATCCCCATTATTTGGAGTCAGGATGAAATTTATTTTCCCCTCTGTGAGTCATTAGAAGATATTTCACTGGAGTTTTTTGTTAGTCTTCCTCTGGATCAAAGTACTGTAAATACAAATATAGGATAAAGTATCTGTTGTCTAAATTTAGCAACTTAAGTTGAACTTGATGGACCTACACTGCGACAGCCTTTATTCTAAATCAGCCGAACCGGCGACGCTCTGATAACCGTGGCCAGACGCGTCTGTTTTCTATTTTTCTGAGCGGTTTTCGTTATTTTATGCGCTCGCTTTTTTAGCGTTGTCTGCAATACTGCAATACTGTCCTTGAAACTCAGATGGGCGAATCACGAGCTGTTTCTTAAAAGTCTAATACAATTCAACCTGTCCGTACATTTTTGGAAGTTGTGTGTGCGCGCGCAGTTAATTGTTCGTAAATGGAAGAGTTATATTTGAAGCAGAGATTAATTAGCGTTTGCCGATTCATACTGTATCGAGTACGCAGAGGAGAAGAGAAAAAAAAACGAAGACTACATCCAATGCTAGTAGGCCAGCAAAAACAAATGGCGTGCGTTCCCTCACGAAAAAATAAAGTATTTTAATGGACTCATAGCCAACATACACCAACGCGTTTCAGACTAGAAAACCCTTTTCCAGGGTGAATAAAACACTACTACAGGAGTGTAATACACATGATCATGATGCACCTATTCCCCGCCACTTCCGGTGTAATCAAATGATGGGGGCGTATGACGTCAGCGCTTCCGGATCATTGGCAACAAAAAAAATTACTTTATTGACAAAAACACTGTTACTACTTACCCCCGGCATCAGTAAGGCTAAGGACATACAAAGTGAATTAAACAACATTTTAAAAGAAAATGACAGATAAACTAAAAAATAAAATAAAAAATGCAAACTCCTTAGATTCATTGGGTATATCTATACCCTACTAAGTAAGGTTAATATTTTGGAGTGGTCTAAGGAAAAAATGATCTGCAGATATTTTATTTGATGTTCTAATAAATGATATAATAAAAAATTTAAACATAAATGTGAATAAATATTAATAAAGCGGCGCTCCGCCTTTATCACTAATGCGGCCGGATCCTCGGCGTTCTGCTAACGCGGCCAGATGCGGTATTATTTCCTTTTTTTCCATAGCGCTTTCTGGTCTGTTACGCTCGGAATTTTTAGCGATTGTCCACTGTACTGCAATACCTTCTAAAAACACGAGTAGGGCGTTCGCGGCTGTTTCTTAAAAGTCTAATAAGTCTAATGCATTATGTCTGTGTGCGCGCCGCAGTTATTTTGTAAAATGGCATGATACAGTATAACAGTGTTTACAAATATATAGTTCACTCTCTTCTCGAATATAAAATTATCACATTTCTATACAGTACTGGTATGTACTGTATTACAGTATTTTGTATAGTACTTTTACTTTTACTTGTTTTCATACTCTTTTTATATTATGCTTGTACCGTACAGTACTGTAGTCTCAATGGAACATGTTGTGAAATGCATAGGCATGTTACAGTTCACATTTCGGCGCTATAGTGCTCTCCCCACTCGCCGCCCGTACACACACGGCTAAGTACAATTTCAACTTTCTTATCTACAGTTCAGTACACCCACCCCCCCCGCAGACACACACAAGGCTCAAGGATTTCAACTTCTTATCGACACTCTCGAAAACCATCATTTTCAAAAGCTGGCTTTTGTGCTTTTAATCGTCCCGTGCTGAGCGTCACATCTACTGTGCCTGCATGTAATCCTCTTTGGGAAGGGAACCATTGGTATATTAATGCGCATGCGTGTAATTAAATCACATTCATTTTCAATGCTTGGCTATCCCTTATGCTAATCCATATGATGACCCTCTCGCCCCCAACCTTTGAGGCTTTGTTTACGTGTAACGCATGCGCACTTGTGATGATAACCCTCTCGAATTGAATATGTTAATCTGATTATGTAACCAATGAATAAAAATGTAAACAATTAATCAAAATGTAGGCCTGTCTTGAAGATCCCTTTCCTCACACTTTCACAATGAATTTATAAAGTTCAAAGAAAAAAATGTGAATGTAATGAGATATTATTTTATTTATCAGGAATAAAAAATACAAAATAATCTTTTCAGTTGTTATCTTCTTTGTACATGTGCAGTAGTTAGTACAGTAGTGTACTGTAGTTTCTTTCTGTCAGTTGAAATTTGACGGCCGGTGCATAATCATGGAAGATGAAAAAATACAAATAATCATGAATAATGCCATTTATAAAATAAAAACAGTAATCCATTTTTTAGTCTTTATCTTGCTCGTCATGGCCACATTGCATTCTGTAGTTCATTGAGAGAGGGTTTTTTGTGTGTAATCATGGTGTAGATACACTATCACACGTTCACACAATTTACACTGAGTACCCCCCTTTCCCCACCCTTCCTTTTGTAGTGCAGCCAGCTGTCTCTGAAAAGGAAAAAAATTGTGCAATAAAGTGCATTGTGTACAATAAAAACTACTCCATATTTGGATACTGTATGCAGTTACTACTGTCAAACTACTGTATACTGGGACTTCTATACTGTAAAATACTTTTTACAAGATTGGTTGTCACTCTCTCTAAATTAAAAATTAGTGCAGTAAAGTGCATGCTGTATACGGTAAAAACAATCTCTGCCATACTTACCTGTATAATGCTGTACTGGTGTGGCCTGTACTCACCATACTACAGTACTACTATCCTAACCTTCCTGATGCTTGCCCATTACACTCTATCACAATGGGCAACACATCGCAATAGGGTCGATTATTTATTACGCATCCCCGTGAGCACATTGTTCCAAAAACTCATTATGCCATTCACCAACTCATCCATTTTTGAGGTTTTCATCACCACTTTTCGGATTAGTCCTCAGCTGATGCCAGACCCATTTCGATAGGATGAAGTCTGGCGATCTGTCATTGGGGGGGAAAAGAAGGAGAATTAGTTAAAAAGATACACATTAAACAGTGGGAAAAAATGAAACACGGTTCCCGTACTTACTCCGCTGGTGTCTTCTACCCAGTTCATACCGCAGGCAAGAATATGCGCAGTTGACGCTGTGGCTTCGGATCGTTGTCCTGGTAGAAACGGTGACCATCTGGGAATTCACGTGTGATGTATTCCCCAATCTCAGCCATATTTGCTCGTTGAAAAAAGCTTTAATTCATGATTCCTGTAACAGAAAAAGAAGAGTACTCATAATGCCACACTACAGTAGTACAGACAGTGCATAAGGCTACAGCATGTGACTGTGCATTATATACTGTACCATCAAAATGACGATGCATCCTGGTCCACGCCTAGAGATGGCACCCCACACTGCATCTTCACTGGGTGTTTTGGACGCGGTCATAGATATGCGTGCCTTTTTTTTGTGAATGCAAAGTGGCAAATCTCTCCAGAGATAACGAAGACTTGTCAGTAAAGATTCAATCCGAAAGTTTCTTCTACCACTGTCGATCCATGCCTGTGCCTGGACCACTCTCTTTACTTGTTGACGTCCCTTATCATAGGGACGCTCTGTAATACAAGAAATAATTTTATACGTACAGTACAGTTTATTAAACCACACTTTCACCTCCTGTACTATCCAGTACTAAACCTCACATCCATATTTTCCATCCAATTCTGCGTCTCATCTTCTTAATGCTGTCTCGGATACGGTAGATTGTGATTTTTTTTCTGCAGAGTGTCTTGACCCTTAAGGCACTCTTCTCGTTTTCTCTTCACTTATTCTGTCAACCGAAGAGTTTTCTCCCTACAGTTAAAGGAAAAACACAATACGTTACAAGTGGGCCACAAGTACAGGTACTTTTAATTGCTCAGGCCTACAGTATGGCCCAATATAGATATTACTTTTAATAGAATAGTTATACTGTATAATATAAACCAGTGTAAAAACAATAATAATAGATACTGTATTGAATAGAGTTATGTATAATATAATACAGCGATAACAATAATGATGTTACTGTATACGAATAGAGTTAATATAATATACAGCGATAACAATATAATAGATAGATACAGTACAGTACTTACGTCGGTGTGTTACCGTTGGTGTCCTCTTTACTTTTTTGGCCTTACGTGGGCATATAGCTCACGGTTGCTGCAGGCACAACGAGGTCAGAAGTACCTAAGCCAATCGTTGAATATTCGCAATTCGTTGTCCTCCATTCCATTTCCTTATTCTCAGGCTGAGATCCTTAGAAATATTTTAACAGCACGTGCGTGTTCGAAAGAAATCAAGCACAAGAATGATATTCGATGTTTAGTCTGTTGTATTCAATGTGCAGTGAATCCATAAATGGATGGTGGTATTATACTTTATGAATAACATTAGAGTACGCCCACTTTTAACACCTGCACCTCGTCGCCATGCATAAAAGGTGACACACATTGCATAGCCCCCTCATCCACTCATATCTGTATCTGAACTTGCCCTTGTCCAGATAACCTGCATTGTGCCATCCTGCTTTCCATGGATCACCCCGATTCTACGGATGCAGGAACCCACTCACCTCTGCCGTCCTGTCATGCAGAAAAAAGAGCGAAGGCGCAGCCGTTTCCAAGCCAAGGACAAAGCGAAAGGCTAAGGCTATAAAGAAAACCTTCTGACACCTCCAAAGGCTACAGGTAAGGCTTTAAAGAAGCCTTATTATGTCAAGAAGAATTCGTGATGTACACTCAAAGCAAAACAAATGGTCACCTTCTGCATCACCCTCGCTGCGCTGCAGCTCTTCCCAGGAAACCCAGGGACAACCTTCTCCATCACTCTCTCCGCAGCCGCTGCGCTTCTCTCCTCCCGGAAACCCAGAGGACACCTCTCTCCATCGCTCCTCGCGCCAGCTGCCGCTTCTCTCCGAAACCCAAGGACACCTCCCTCAATCCTCGACGATGTCGCTTCTCTACTGGAAACCCAGAGGACAACCTTCTCCATCACTCCTCGACGACTGTCGCTTCTCTAACGAAATCCACAGGACACCTTCTCCATCACTCTTCGTCGACTCTGTACGCTTCTCTCCCAGAAATCCTCCATCACTCCTCGACGACGCTTGCCGCTTATCTCCAGGGAACCCCCATCTCGTCCTCTTATGCACCCATCCACCAGATGTCCACAGCACCCTGCACAAGATCCAGCTCGTTAGACTGCAATGCTAATGGGTTAAGTTTCGATATCCCTGGGAACTCTATGACTGGTAAAGATAGATCTTCTTTTAGAGACCATCTAAATATGGATCACATGGAGAAGATGGATCAACGGATGGAGAAATGGATCACGGATTGCGAGAGGTGTTTCAACGGAGGAGAAGATAGACTGACATAGCGGGATACATATTTGCTCGGAGTTCATGCCCCTGGACCTCGGCGCCGAGCAGTTTTGGCATGGATGGGATGAATGGGACTTCAACCTTCCATCACCAAGCGCACCACCTCCACAGAAAATATGTGTTTCATGTATGCTTGTTGACGAGGAATGACAAACCCAGTCAAGACCACGCCAAGGGAAACATGACAAGGAGACACAGACAGGAGAAATCAATCTTCCTCCAGACAACCTATGCCCACCGCCCCGACAGCACACCCGCTCCCAAAAGAACCCCACTCAAGAATCAAACTCAACTACGCTTGCATTGAGACGTGCCAACGACATCAATCGCTGCCGAGCTGCCCCAGCCACTCAGTGGAGAGTACTATGCTTTTGCAAGTGCTCGATGATCCCAAGTATGCCTGTTATTGTGAAGTACAACGTGCCATACCCTGTGTACTGTAGGGTGGGCCCACAATGTAGCTACGAAGGGAATCGCAAGAAAAAAGGCTCTTCCTGAAAATTTAAAGGACCCTTTGTGGAGGAATGCGGCGCTATTTTCAATTAACGATCCTTTAATAAAATCGTGCGAGACCCATTAATGGGCATTTTGCGGACATACAAGGCTCGGCTCTGGAAGGACAATCTCTGGGGACGAATTCGCTCGTGGATTGGGTCATCTGTTCAAATGTGATTCGTTCTTTTCTGACTTGTACATTGTTTAAATGTATTAATAGGTTTTTAAAATATACCTGTAGTTTTTAATTACAGTACACATTAATGTGTTTTTACGTACAGTACTCCCCAATAAAAATAATGTTGAGTGTTGTAATTGTATTCACTACTGTAGACTGTCCAATGTTTTACTGTATGGACACCATTAATGTTTTTTTACCTTACTGCACCACCAATACAATTAAATTGCTGCTTGTTTTAATTATACCTGTTGGTTTAATTACAGTAACCATTAATGTTGTTTTTACTACAGTACTCCACCAAAAAGTAATGTTGAATGTTGTAGATGTATTCATACTTGTCAATTGTTTTACTGTATTGGACACCATTAAGTTTTTTTATTACTTACTGCAAATCCACCTATAAACAAATGCTGCTTTTTTTTTAAAATATACCGTAATGTTTCTTAATTACGTTACACCCATTAATGTTTTTTTTTTTACTTACTGCGCATTACAGTATCATCAAAACAGTATTAAAACACAGTAGTCGGTATTTGTATATTATTAGTAGAAACAACTGTCTGTAATACATTGTACAGAATAATGAATACTTTTATTTTTGGGGTGTTATTTAACAGTACATATGTAAAACCAAGTATGGATATAAGCTCAGTATTCTATCCAATTCAATACAAATGGCATGATTCAATTCAGCAGTGTGCAAGCAGAATCGTTAAAAAAGCGATATATATCCATTCGAAATACCCTCATTTGCCGTTCTCAGCCTGATGACAAGTCTTTTTTGAGGAGAAATAAAATACTGTAAAATCGTATGTTATCCCAAACTAGTCAGTCCCCTAAAGAAGTTTCCCACAGTTCAGTCCCGCACGTCCCCGTCGGTCAGTCCCACTATTTTTTCTCGCGGGGGGCTTCTCTGTTCATCAGTACTGTACACATTTCACAAGTTTCCAATGCCGGCAGGCAACCTACTGTAAAGTTGCTCAGCCAATGATGTTGCTGACGACATTTTTGCGAAGTTGTGATAAAGAACTAAATACCATAAGCAAAGCGATTGATTACAGGAGAAAATCGCTTACTGGCTCTTGAAGATTTTTGTTTTTTTTTTTTTGATGGTCAAAAACAGATTACATCCGGCGACTGTACCCTCACAGAGACTTTGTGCCATTCGTTGGCGGCCGAGCCACTGACAGTACCCGTAAGTCCTTATTAGTAACACGTAGTTGACAGGTGACAGAGGGCTGCACACCTGTAGTTGACAGCTGATGAAGCGGAATCGGTTTTGGTGCAGCCAAAAGCTGCTGGTATCTTACGTTGAAATCCTCTCAGGGCTGCAGGTATCCAGCTGGTCTGATAGCAAGAGGTTGCGTCAGCGGTTTTTCCAGACTGGGTCGGACCATTATGGAAGCCGGTGCGGCGCGTGGCGCGATGCTTGCAGTGGGACTGACGATTCTTAGGTTTGGTTTTACCATGATCTTTCGCCTTTTGAACTCTCCATGATCAAAGATACTGGAAAATTCAGGGAAACACACCAATAACCTCTCCTGTAACTCCGGGTTGCAGGAAGCCAATAACGAAAAAAAAAACATGGATTGATACATAACTTTTTCCTTATCGAACGCTTCCACCCCCGAGCAATCTGGGGGATACTTTTATAAAAAGTCATAATTTTCGATAAAATAGTGACTAAATTTGACCAACTGTGCGCCATCTTATAATCTGCTGAACTAATTGCTGACCATATTAAATTAAGCGTACGTATGGTTAGGCTTTTTGAACGAGGTACTCGCAGTGGTTGTACTCATCTCTGGACCTCTCTGGACATGGAATAGTAACACACAGACACTTACATTTAAGTTTTAATATTGAAACGCCTAAATAGATACAATGTTGTACAACTTCTTAGTACCAAGGTCAATTCACAAAGGACCACTGTGCTATTTTTTAAAAAACCTGGCAAGTCGACACCTTACGAGAGCATGCGTCATTACCATTACATGAATATCTGCACATGGGTGGATCACGAAGAATTGCAACCAATTAAATACTCGAAACATTCTCAATTAACACAGTCACAGCGCGGTGTGGACCCCGGCATAGTTGCAAATGAAACGGACACAAAGAACGTCACGAATGCGTGCGAAGCGCGTGGCATTCAGAAAAAGTCACAGGACAATATCGGTGAATGTTGAATAAAGGGGCCGAGCGTGGTGTAACAACTGCAGATATATCCTATTAAAAAACCAATACATACACTGAAGTAATTTAGGAAATATTGTGAGTATTGAAACTAATGAAAAAGACTTCTTATACTAAATATAGTTAAGTTATAAACTGACAGCATTTTGATCTTGATAAAATCATCATCAAGTGATTATATCCCTGTTGGCAAAACGTGCAAGTATGGACTGAATAATCGCTACTAAATGTATAAGTTAAGGAAAAATTATTCTAAAAATTTAAACAAAATTTAAACAAAAAATTCTATAAGAACAAATTGCTTGTCTTGCACATAAGTCCATATCTAGTTAGGATCAAAATTTTCCAATCTCAAAGTTACTCATCAGGCAAATTTTTTATGGTGAACAGACATATTCTTTGGTCCTTCTTATGTTCATGCAGGAGGGGGCCCTATGTCCCAGTCTGAATAGACATTGGGATAGGTCGAGGTAAAATCCCATACGTTCCCTTTTGTCTAGAATTTAACCTACCCCACCTACCCCTAACCCTCAATTGGACATGGTTCTGCTCTATATTACCAAGATGTAAAATATCCAGCCTACCGCCCAGATTGCAATTGGGTTGAAGTGTGGGGGACACGTGGGGATTGATATTTTTTTAACATGCTTAAAGAGTAAAAAACACCGCTCGTCCATTAATATAGTTTATTATTCAGATAAGACAGTGCTCAGAGGGGTAGAGTAAAAGATATCTCGCAGTTTTTTTAACGGTGTTGATCAAAGCGATCAGAAAAAGGAACCCATAGCACCCGGCAGTCAATGCGTATTTTAATTACTCTAGACACCAGTAGTCCAAGTAGGCACAATTACCTATTTCAACAAATGTATAGGGGGTTAATAACCCTTGGTACCAAGATAGTCCAGTGGAAATAAAAAGTTTTAATTTGTCCCCCTAAACTTTTAAAAAAAACACATAATAAACATCAGTGATATCTTTTTAAACATCAGAGTAATGTTCGAGTATTCCGGATTTTAAAAGGTTAAGGTTCTTCCTATGTATTGCGTTCCACAAACACATCTCAACAAAACCTGTGACTGTGGTATCGCCAATTAATAAAGGAGTTTAATGATCTGTTTTAAACTGTTTGAAGTGAATAAAATGTCAGATTTATTTTCATTAATTTACATGACTTACATGATTACATGACTTACATTTGAAGCAGGTAACCTGCCTGTAGGCTAAAGTTTTAAAAGGTGTTTTTTGTGTGAGAACAACACTAGGAGACTAGGGACCTGCAAGAGAACTACGAGAATGGCCATTTCGCCATAACTTTAAACTCTCCATATTTTGGCGGATTCCCCTCTGCAGTAATGCAGGAAGGGTGAGCATATCTACCACCCACACACGCTGCATTGACGGGGTGCTGACATCATCTTGCGCGGACCTGTCCCAGTCAAGTCAGGTAAAAGTATAGGCTTGCAAGTGGTGGGATATGTCCAGAAAAGTGGCCATGGTACATCTTCAAACACCAGTGAGTTCAATTGTACTGCGGGTGTGACCACAGCTCCAATTACGAAGGGCAGTGGCGTCAAAAAGGCTCTTTTAAGAAAACTATTGCTAGCGAGAATTGCGGCGCTATTTTTCCAGTTTCCCAACATTAATGAGGAATCGTGAGAACTCCATAAATGGCAATTTTTTGCAGCATAAAAATGCATCGTACGCGTGGAAGGACAGACTGGTGGGGATCGTATTCGCGTGCGTGATTGTTCGTACTGTTCAAAGTTAAAATAAAGTGTTTTTACTGTATTACCATAAATAAATGTTGATTCTTTTAATTGTCTTTATAATAAATTTTTTTACAGTACTTACTCCATACACTGCAAATGTTGTGGACTTAGCGCCCAGAAATAATAAATGTTGATTGCTGTTAAATGGTTTTCTTGTCGGCTTTATAACAAAATAAGTGGTGTTTTCTAGAACATACAGTCAGTACTGTACAGTAAGTAATGGTTGGTTAATCTACTGTAGTAAAACAAGAAAGTTAGCGTTTCAACAAGTTTCCATGAGCATACGTTACATACTATATACTGTAGGCATGCGTCATGAATCAAACAGTATAGAACAATACATACTCTACAGGTATAGAATACACATAATGTATACTGTAGAAGAAATACATCTTTTATTTTTGGGGTTTATTATAGTATGTAAAAAAGTATTGTTAACTGTATGAAAACAACAGCATACTGTTATACGTTTTCATAAAGGTACAGGTCAATTAGTCTATCCTAACAATAAAATGGCACGTGCCACTAATTCAGCAATGTGCACAGCATACGTTACAAAAAGCGATACTTGTATTATCCATCGAATCCCTCCATTGCCATTCTCCGCATGATGACAAAGTTTTTTTTCTGAGAAAAAAACGAATTACTGGTACCCCGTACTGTACGCATGTTATAGTTTTCCGTTATTGCTGATGATAAGATGTTCTATTTGTTGCAAAATTATACCATAATGTATCATATACCATAATGTTTTTTAACTAAAACAAATAAAAAACAAGAAAAGTGGATATTAATAATTGTTTATTGTTTCATTGTGCCAACGCTTTATAAAAATGTCAGTGTTTTCTAAAACATACAGTAATACTGTATAAAAACATTTTCACATACGTAGACATGTGTTGGTTAAAATTAGTCAGTCCCCAAAAAAGTTCCACACCACATCCTGGGTCAAGCGTCCCAACAATAATTTTCGGGGGCGGTTCTCTTGTTCACATACACGCATCAGCCTAATGTGATGACACGCATATGCAATTTACAACGTTACAGAGACTACTTATGTAGGGGCATGCGCCTAGCTGTCCACCAATGTCGTATCATACTGTAGAAGCTCAGACTCCATCCAAATATTGCTGGACAACATTTTGCGAATTGACTATAAAATAGGAAACTAAATAACCATAAGTCCAAGTGGGAGCGACGATTTGATTAAGGAGACATCCTTTTATGACTGTTGCATTGATATTTCAAAAAAGAATAAAATATAAAATATGGCAGCTGTCCCACACATAGACTTTGCATTTGGGTGAGCGAAGCCACTGCACTCTTATCCACGTATTCTTGATTATACACCTAGTTGACAGGTGACTCGTGCCTGCTACACCGTAGTTGAGAGGGACTGATGAACGCTGAAACCTTTTCCCGGTAACATGCAGATCTTGTGGTATCTGTACGTGAAATCGGGTCAGGGGCGCTGCAGGTATCAAGGCGGGGACGATTGCAAGGGTGCCAGTCAGCAGGTTTCACAGTACGTGAAACGTGTCGGAACCGTTCATTTGGAAGCCGTGGCTGGGCATTGCTTGTACTGGTACTGACGATTCTTGTAGTTGGTTTACCATGACCTTTTGCTTTTTGAAGTCTCCCCTGATCAAAGACACTGGAAAAATCTGGCGCAACACACCATACCCTCCTCTAACCTCCGGGTGCAGGATCAATAAGAAAAAAAACGGGTCGGATACATAACTTTTCCTATTGTCAAACGCTTCCACAACCGAGCCATCTGGTGAAAATGTGTAAATGTAAGTACTTTTCCGATAAAATATTGATACATTTGACCAACTGTGGCCATTAGCTCTGCATATTGTTGACCATATATAAATAAGCGTTATGTCGGGCTTCTTGACAGACGTATGCGGTCCGTGTAATACTATCTCGGAACTCGTCCTGAACACTAGACACCAGACACTGTGCATTGAGTGTTTAATAGGAAATGCTCTAAATTGATACAGTCATTGGTAATTCTACGTTCTCAGTACCAAGGTCAATTCACAATGGACCACTGTGGTATTTTTAAACACTCTACAAAGTCGACACATTATGACGCAATGTACAGTACTGTAGAATTTTTACAATTTATGAATATTGCCACCTGGTGGATACGCGTAAGATTGCACCCATTAAATCCGAACCATTATCATGAAACAGATACAGCCTAAGGTGGCTAGATAGCGCGTGGCATTCTGAAAAGGCCACCGCAAAAAAACAAGATGTGTTAAAATAAAAGCTGCCGCGGCGGTACATGTACCCGCAGACCACCTCGTGTCTGTAGGTAAAATGGGGGGACCAATCGGTACTCTGCCCACTGACGCTTGAACACATGTTTGCAACTTGTCTCACCCATATCCCCCCTTTAAAATTCCCACTCCTGAACTCCCAGGTTTAGTATACCAACAGTATAGGTAAAATACACAGTGTCCATGGCTTTATAGTGCTTCTAAGTACCCCGGGGTGACAGTTTAGGGTGGGCTACCCAGGCCAATAATAAAGTATTAACAGTAATGCCCGCTGGTGCGCCCTGAAGTCCATATTGGGAGTTGCAAGGTTCAAGCTCGCAACCCAGTAAATGCATGTGAACTGTAGGTTAATAAATATATGTGTGTGTTTTACGTTACCAGAGTGCCAACCAGTGGAGACTTCGCAGTGGGTGAGTTTTCAGGGAGGATTTACGGTAAAAAGTTGTCAGGGAGTTTTTGTGGTAGACGGGGGCCAAGACTGGCTGGTTACCAGAACATGTACCCCGGAACTACCAGATTTCCTGGCAGACATGAGACACAGACCACTGGAAAAATTCTCCAAGGAAGCAAGCTAGCGGCTCAACCGTCCAGTCGTTCCTTGCTTCTGCACAGACCAGGACAGTAAGTGGGCAGGGGAAGGAAATCACATTCCAGGGTCCCAGGTATGATCCCAAATCCCAGAACCCAGAGAGGGTCGGTATCCCTCTCCCAACCAGGTATAAGGTTGCGAGAGTAAAAAATGTTTCTAAGTCCAGTGCTTAAATAATGAAATCCGGCTGTTTGGCTAAACTTTGTACAGAAGCCTAGTCGCTCTGAAACTTGCTGCACGCATCATTCAGGTGCAATCATAGTAAACGACAAACGTCATTTTATAATTTTTCTTTATAAAAATTGATGAATTCATGTCCCCCTCAAAAGTGTGTTTAACACATGATAGGAATAATTGGGCTTTATTCAACACCGGAGCGGGAAATCTCATTTATTGAGCACCACCCTAGTTAGATGCATGTAGGGGACTCTACTGTGAGCCTGTTGATGATGTACAGCCGGAATTTTTAGGCTCCCGCTGGCTTGAGCCACAAGTGTCTGTAAAATCAGAGTTAAAGGGTTCAGTGTACTTAAGTTGTTACGGTGGGGATGGGTCCCTCAAGTACCCCATCCTAGTGTAAAGTCCAGGCAATTGCAAAGGTGGCCAGCCCAGACTTACTGTCGCCAAGTAGAGGGGCTGGGTTTCCCTATTCTAGAAGTAAAGTGCTACGGTCGCGCAATCCCATCCTTAGCAGAATGAGAGAGCCCCCTCTCCAAGTTTGGAAGAAAGTATTAGCAACTCCCGGGATAGGTGGGAAGTTATTCCATAGAGAGTTGGCCTGCACTAGTTGGTAATGATTTGAAACCTTATAAAACAAAACCTGGCAGCCCATCGGGGAATCAGATTCATTAATATTCACTCAAGATTCATTCAACAGGCTTGAAGATTACCAGATCTCAACGCCATTACCGCTGGAGGCAGAACAAGGAGAAAAGCAGCGCCATCGGAGTAGACACACGGTTGCGACTACATTGAGATGAGGAGAGTTCCAGTTCGCCGTTTCGCGAACTCCCCGTCCTGTAATTTGCTCCTAAAGACTTTATTTTTCAGATTTATTCTGAGAACAATATTTCATTGTGCCCCCTCCAGTAAGTGCATTTTGACTGGAATTTGTGGAACAGTGTGTGTGGTTGTTTTCGGTGGAATAATAACAATTTTTTTACCCTCCTGCTGGGTGCTCAACCATATGCTCCCGGTATAAATGGTTTATCTTCCTCTCAAACAACACACTCTCTCCCACACTCTGACACACTCTCTCCCACACTCTCAGACACACTCTCTCCCACACTCTCAGACACACTCTCTCCCACACTCTGACACACTCCACACTCTCTCCCACACTCTGACACACTCTCTCCCACACTCTCAGACCCACACTCTCCCACACTCTCAGACACACACTCTCTCACACTCCCAGACAAACAATCTCAGACACACACTGTCGCACACTCTCAGACACACACTCTCACAGACACTCACTCTCCCAGACACACACTCTCCCAGACACACACTCTCCCAGACACACAGTCTCCCAGAAACACACAGACACTCTCAGACACACACTCTCCCAGACACACACACACACACACACACACACACACACACACACACACACACACACACACAGTCACTGATACACACACACAGTCACAGTCACTGATACACACACACAGTCACTGATACACACACACACACACAGTCACAGTCACTGATACACACACACAGTCACTGATACACACACACACACACACACACACACACACAGTCCTGATACACACACAGTCACTGCACACTTCCACACACACACACACACACAGTCATGATACACACACACCACACATCCACTGATAAACCCCCCCACACACACACACACAGTTACACTGATACACACACACACAGTCAATGATACCACAAAACACAGTCACTGATACACACACACACACAGCATGATACACACACACACACACACACACACACAAACCACACACACACACACACACCACACACACACACACACACACACAACACACACACACACCCACACACACACACACACCACACACACAACAATCAACTGATACACTCACACAACACACACAACACACACACAGTCACTGATACACACACACACACACACACACACAATCACTGATACACACACACACACACACACACACACACACAAACACTGATACACACACACACACACACACAGAGTCACTGATACACACACACACAGTCACTGATACACATGCAGTGGAGAGCAGAGGCTACGACGGATGTGAGTGACTGGGGGGGGGAGGGAGGAAAGGCAAGAGATCCGTACAGGCAGCTCCCTACCTCCCCTGCACACACCTCTAGGACAGGCAAATGTACAACTCCCCCCCACCACCCCGCTACCTTCTCCTATCACCCAGGGCAGAAGGGGACGGGACACCACGCAGCCACCAGCAGACAGAGGAGCCAGAAGCGGGAAGGCAGACACACACACTCACCGTGTGCTCTGCACAAAGTGGAAGCCCCGCCCCCAGCTTCCTCTGACCTGCAGCCAATCCCCTGCGGCCCAGACAGCATTAAGGAGGGATGGTAGGGAGGGGTAATCAGAGGGATGGTGGGGAGGGATGATCGCGATGCCCCTCTAGGCAAGCCGCGGTGCACAGATTGGGAACCACTGTTCTAGACCTCAATTGGCACTATGTTACATGAGTTAAAGGAGTGGTCTCTTTGTATTAAAATAAACCTTTAATTGTTCACTTAAATTATTTTTACAGTATTTGTTTTATGCAGAAAGAAAAAGAATGTGAAGGGCGCAATGTACCGTTTTTAAACTTTATGTATTACCTGTGGTGACAAAGGACAACAAATACAATGTTATGCACTTACATGAAAAATGCTTAAATTTAAAAGCAAGTATATGATAAAAAAGTTGATAAAGAAGAATAATTGTTTAAAAATGGTACATTGCGCCCTTCACATTCTTTTTCTTTCTATTTGAGGCTATCTCTAAACTAGAGGAGTGGTATCCTCTCCTTGTGGGGCAGCATTTCTTTCACCTAAATGAAGATCATCTCATACTACAGAAAGACTGAGAGTGTCAATCTTTCCCACCTGTCAGAGTGCACTCTAACTTAATTGGTCACCCGAAGGACTGACACGGGGTGATTCAATTATTTATCTATCTGTGCTAAGCTTCTGGTCTGCATCTACATAAGGGATAAGAGCTATCCGTGGTTATCATTTGTATATAATTTATTGTTGTTTAGGTTATATGAATAATGGTGTTTTAGTATTCTATTCCTTGGTTTTATATACTGTTGTTGAATTTGTGACACCGTAGTCTGGAGGACACTATTTGTCTATTATCCACACCCCCAAGTCACTATTTATACCTATATGCAGTAGCTTGTGGCCACACCTAGTGCACCCCAATTGCAGTTTCATTTACATTTGTTTTATGCAATTGTAGTTTGGATATATTGGTTCATGAATTGGGATCTTTAGACAACCTTTTAAATGACTAACATGATATAGGAGCATTGATTTAAAAATCAATTAAGTTTGAGTCTGTGGGTATGTTGTGGTTTATCTAATACTAAAACTCCTTCCTGACCTTGATTATAATTTAAAGAACACAAACAATAGATAACCATAAACAGGCAAGAATGTCAAAGATTTAAAGTTTCTGTTTGTTTGAATCTATCAAACATAGCTTCTGGGTGTTCCATCTGAATCTTATCTGAGTTACACATCAAAGAGTAGCACATGAAACTTAATCACTGTGTACTTTGGTTTAGTGCTGTTAGATAACAGCCTAACCAATACAGTGTTTTTGTGGATTGCACGATTGTTGTTTTTTTTTAAAGTAGTACAGTAGTAAATGTTCTGGAACCTGTTGAAAATGTACATATTGTGGTGAAAAGCAAATCTAAGGAACTCAAATATAAGACTACAAACGTCCAGCCATTCCAAATGCAGTCTGCTTACGGAATGGATATTGTACTGTATGTATATCTTTATTTATATAGCGCCATTCACATACATAGCGTTTCACAGCAGTCATACACGTGATAATCATATAAATAGCAAATAATACAAATAACACATAATGATTTATGGATATTTAAAAATATTAATTAAGTAATAATCCCCGAAGAACAGGGCATTACTGGCCAATAATGCCCTGGAAGAGTTGAAGGCCCGAGGCGAAGCCGAGGGACTTTAATTTAACCCAGCTAGGGCATTATTGGCCAGTAATGCCCTGTTCTTCGGGGATTATTACTATTATAGGCTAAATGTAGACTTTTTGCAGACACTTTAGTAAAGATATATAACTCGGAACTACGCTGATGCACCTGTGTAGGAAAAAGAAGTACTGTAAAGTAGCAAATGAGAGAGGGGAGAGGTGGGTGCAGGGAGAAGAGAGAGAGGTGGGGTGGAGAAGAGGGAGAGGTAGGTGGGGTGGAGAAGTGAGAGGTGGGGTGGGGTGAGGAGAGAGAGAGTTGGTGGGGGGAGAAGAGAGGTGAGGGGAGGAAAAGAGAGAGAGGTGAGGGGTGGGAGAAGAGAGAGATGAGTGGGCAAGGGAGGAGGAGAAAGAGAAGAGAGATGAGGGGGGAGTGAGGTGAGGGGGGAGCAAGGTGAGGGGGGAGCAAGGTGAGTGGGGGGGGGGTGCGAGGTGAGGTGGGGGAGAGAGGTGTGGGGGACACACAGAGTGGAGGAGGTGAGAGGTGAAGGGGGAGAGAGAGAGATGAGGTGGGAGAGAGGTGAGGGGAGGATAAAGAGGTGAGGGGGGGAGAGGGTGAGGAGGGGGGGAGGGGGGTGAGGGTAGGGGGAGGTGTTGAGGGGGGAAAGGGATGGAGGGGGGAGAAGAGGGGGAGCGGTGGGGAAGGGGACAATGGGAAGAGAAGTTGGGGGACAGTGATTTTAATTACAAACTAAAAAAACCAGATACAAATTACCTTAGCAAAAGCTACTGTATACAAGTGGTGGAAGAAATATTACTTTGTTGCAAGTAACAAAGTTACTATTTTGGACCTGCCAGCTTCTGACAGGACTAGCAGCTGTGAGAGAGGGAGAGAGAGCCTGCATGTGCTGGGAGAGAGAGCCTGCATGTGATGTCGTGCTGTGAGAGGAGAGGAACAAAGATGCCAATTCCAGGCATTACTGAATGAATAATGCCCCGAATTCTAACCAATCAGAGAGCAGGAATTTCAGTAATGCCCGGAATTTTACTACATTTGCCTATAATTGTATTTAATGTGTATTTAATTAAATAGTAATTGCATTCTTTATCCCTATTCTAATGGCAACTACATTCCATAACCATTACTTTCTTTTTCTCATATAGTGTTATCAGTGTTTGAATTCTAGAGACATTTTTTTATTGCTATTATGATTATTTTACAGTCTACTTTTGAGCAGAGGGAGAAACAGGGAGTTGCCCTATGTACTGTAATAAGGAACTGGAAAGGGAATTGGAACCAAGTTTATCATTTTCAAAGAAAGTGAGAATACAAGAAGACCACTTCTTCCAATAAAGAAACCACAACCTTTGGGATTATTATATAGAGTTTGTTTGTACTGTAGATCTGGAAGGATGAGTATATGAAAGCTAATTTATAGGTGTGGTCTCTCATAGCTGAACAGAAAATAACTTTTTGTACATCATTTTGTAATAAAACTGGCTTCCTTAACCATATTTAACAATCCATAGAGCAAAGATGTATCTACTTTTGTTTCTTTGGTAATAAAGCACAATTACTTTTTCTTAATTAATTTGGGGCCTCTGAGTGTATTATATTCACGTTTTTCTTCTATTTATATTAACCTCTACTTAAATAATAGTTGTGGAGAAGCTAGAGAGGGGTCTTTGCTGAACACGCCCTTTGTACTAAGCATTGCAAATTCAATTTCAATTACGCATTTCTCCAATGTCAAAAATTAGTTTAAAAATGTTTTTGGAGTACAGAAAAGGACTGCACTACTCATTCAGATGTACTTAAAAATATGTACTTAAAAATGTTTCTGTGTACCAAAAAAGGAGAAAGTGCATCAAAATACAAGGAACGATCAAATGAACTATTCATCCCAAGGCCAGTACTAACTACATATGGTCATACCTTAATGTTGGAGAAAAGGAGATTTCACCAGCAACAAAGGAAATTCATTACCCATGGAGACTATGATGGTAGATACAATAGATATCTAAAAAAAAAAAAAAAAAAAAAAAGGGTCGGGCATCTTTTTAGAGAGGATAGGTATACAGGAATAACCAAATAAGTAAACATGGAAAGGATGATCCAGAGAGAAATCTGATCCCCATTATTTGGAGTCAGGATGAAATTTATTTTTCCCCTTATGTGAGATCATTAGAAGATATTTCACTGGAGTTTTTTGTTAGTCTTCCTCTGGATCAAAGTACTGTAAATACAAATATAGGATAAAGTATCTGTTGTCTAAATTTAGCATACTATAAGTTGAACTTGATGGACCTACACTGCGACAGCCTTTATTCTAAATCAGCCGAAGCCGCGTCGCTCTGATAACCGTGGCCAGACGCGCTCTGTTTTCTTATTTTTCTGAGCGGTTTTCGTTATTTTAGCGCTCGCTTTTTTAGCGTTGTCTGCAATACTGCAATACTGTCTTGAAACTCAGATGGGCGATCACGAGCTGTTGTCTTAAAAGTCTAATAGCAATTCAACCTGCCGTACATTTTTGGAAGTCTGTGTGCGCGCGCAGTAATTGTTCTGTAAATTGGAAGATTTATATTTGAAGCAGAGATTAATTAGCGTTCCGAGTTCATACTGTATACAGTAGTACGCCAGAGGAGAGAGAAAAAAAACGAAGGACTACATCCAATGCTAGTAGGCCAGCAAAAACAACAGGAGTGCGTTCCCACGATAAAAAATAAAGCTATTTTAATGGATCATAGCAGCAAACAATACACCAACGCGTTTCAGACTAGAAAACCCTTTATCAAGGTGAATAAAACACTTACTTACAGGAGTGTAAATACATGATCATGATGCGACCTATTCCCGCCACTTCCGGGTGAATCAAATGATGCGGGGCGTATGACGTCAGCGCGTCCGGATCATTGGCACAAAAAAAATTACTTTATTGACAAAAAACACTGTTACTCCGGCATCAGTAAGGCTAAGGACATACAAAGTGAATTAAACATACATTTAAAAGAAAAACTGACAGATAAACTAAAAAATAAAATAAAAAATGCAAACTCCTTAGATATTGGGTATATCTATACCCTACTACAGTAAGGTTAATATGTTTGGAGTGGTCTAAGGAAAAAATGATCTGCAGATATTTATTTGAATGTTCTAATAAATGATATAATAAAAAATTGAAACATAAATGTGAATAATAATTAATACAGCTGCGCTCGCCTTTATCCTAATGCGGCCGGATCCTCGGCGTTCTGCTAACCGCGGCCAGATGCGGTATATTTTCTTTTTTTCCATAGCGCTTTCTGGTATGTTAGCGCTCGGATTTTTAGCGATGTCCACTGTACTGCAATACCGTCTAAAAACACAGGTAGGCGTTCGCGAGCTGTTGTCTTAAAAGTCTAATAAGTCTAATGCATTATGTCTGTGTGCGCGCGCAGTATTTTGTAAAATGGAGGATTTACAGTATACAGTGTTACAAATATATAGTGTCACATCTTCTTCGAATATAAAATTATCACATTTCTATACAGTACTGTATGTACTGTATTACAGTATTTTGTAATCAGTACTTTTACTTTTACTTGTTTTCATACTCTTTTTATATTATGCGTGTACCGTACAGTACTGTATGTCTCAATGGAACATTGTTGAAATGCATAGGCATGTTACAGTTTCACATTTCGGCGCATATAGTGCTCCCCCACTCGCCCCCGTACACACACGGCTAAAGTACAATTTCAACTTCTTATCTACAGTTCAGTACACCTCCCCCCCGCAGACACACACAAGGCTCAAGGATTTCAACTTCTTATCGACACCTCTCGAAAACCATTCATTTTCAAAAGCTTGGCTTTGTGCTTTTAATCGTCCCGTGCTGAGCGTCACATCTCTGTGCCTGCATGTAATCCTCTTTGGGAAGGGACCTAGTTGATAATTAATGCGCATGCGTGTATAACTTCACATTCATTTTCAAATGCTTGGCTAATCCCTTATGCTAATCCATTATGATGACCCTCGCCCCCAACCCTTTGAGGCTTTGTTTACGGTAACGCATGCGCACTTGTGATAAACCCTTCTCGAATTGAATATGTTAATCTGATTATGTAACCAATGAATAAAAATGTAAACAATGAATAAAAATGTAGGCCTTCTTGAAGAATCCCTTTCCTCACACATTCACAATGAATTTAAAGTTCAAAGAAAAAAAATGTGAATGTAATGAGATATTTATTTTATTTTATCAGGAATAAAAAATACAAATAATCATTTTCAGTGTTTATCTTCTTTGTACATGTGCAGTAGTGTACAGTAGTGTACTGTAGTTCTTCTGTCAGTTGAAATTTGACGGCCGGTGCATAATCATGGAAGAATGAAAAATACAAATAATCATGAATAATGCCCATTTATAATAATAAAAACAGTAATACAATTTTTTAGTCTTTATCTTGCTCGTCATGGCCACATTGCATTCTGTAGTTCATTGAGAGAGGGTTTTTTGTGTGTAAATCATGGCTGTAGATACACTATACACACAGTTCACACAATTTACACATGATACCCCCCTTTCCCCACCCGTCCTTTTGTAGTGCAGCCAGCTGTCTCTGAAAAGGAAAGAAAAAATTAGTGCAATAAAGTGCATTGTGTACAATAAAACTACTCCATATTGGACTACTGTATGCAGTTACTACTGTCAAACTACTGTATACTGGAACTTCTATACTGTAAAATACTTTTTAACAAGATTGGTTGTGCAGCTCTCTCTAAAAATTAAAAATTAGTGCAGTAAAGTGCATGCTGTATACTGTAAAACAATCTCTGCCATACTTACCTGTATCATGCTGTACTTGGTGTGCCTGTACTCACCATACTACAGTACAGTACTATACTACCTTCCTGATGCTTGCCCATTACACTCTATCACAATGGGCAACACAATCGCAATAGGGTCGATATATTTATTACAGCATTCCACGGTGAGCACATTGTTCCAAAAACTCATTATGCCATTCACCAACTCATCCATTTTTGAGGGTTTCACCACTTTTCGGATATAGTCCTTCAGCTGATGCCAGACCATTTCGATAGGATTGAAGTCTGGCGATCTGTCATTGGAGGGGGAAAAGAAGGAGAATTAGTTAAAAAGATACACAGTAAACAGTGGGAAAAAATGAAACACGGTTACCGTACTTACTCCGCTGGTGTCTTCACCCAGTTCATACCGCAGGCAAGAATATGCGCAGTTGACGCAGTGTGCTTCGGATCGTTGTCCTGGTAGAAACGGTGACCATCTGGGAATTCACGTGTGATGTATTCCCCAATCTCAGGCACTATTTGCTCTTGGAAAAAAGCTTTAATCATGATTCCTGTAACAAGAAAAGAAAAGTACTCAATAATGCACACTACAGTAGTACAGTACAGTGCATAAGGCTACAGCATGTGACTGTGCATTATTATACTGTACCATCAAAGATGACGATGCATCCTGGTCCACGCCTAGAGATGGCACCCCACACATGCATCTTCACTGGGTGTTTTGGACGCGGCTTCATAGATATGCGTCCTTTTTTGTGGAATGCAAAGGTGGCAAATCTCTCCAGAGATACAGAAGACTTGTCAGTAAAGATTCAATCCTGAAAAGTTTCTCCACTGTCGATCCATGCCTGTGCCTGGACCACTCTCTTTATCTTGTTGACGTCCCTTATCATAGGGTACGCTCTGTAATGACAAGAAATAATTTTATACGTACAGTACAGTTTATTAAACCACACTTTTCACCTCCTGTACTATCCAGTACTAACCTCACACGTCCATATTTCCATCCAATTCTGCGTCTCATCTTCTTAATGCTGGTCTCTGATACGGTTAGATTGTGATTTTTCTGCAGAGTGTCTTTGACCCTTAAGGCACTCTTCTCGTCATTCTCTTCACTTATTCTGTCAACCAGAAGAGTTGTCTCCCTACAGTTTAAAGGAAAAACAACAATACGTTACAGTGGGCCACAAGTACAGGTACTTTTATGCTCAGGCCTACAGTATGGCCCAATATAGATATTACTTTAATAGAATAGTTATACTGTATAAATATACAGTGATAACAATAATAATAGATACTGTATAGAATAGAGTTATGTATAAATATACAGCGATAACAATAATAGATAGTTACTGTATAGAATAGAGTTATATAAATATACAGCGATAACAATAATAATAGATAGATACAGTACAGTACTTACGCGGTAGTTACCGTTGGTGTCCTCTTTACTTTTTTGGCCTTACCGTGGGCATGATAGCTCACGGTTGCTGCAGGCACAACGAGGTCAGAAGTACTAAGCCATCGTTGAATATTCGCAATTCGTTGTCCTCTCATGTACATTTCCTTTATTCTCATGCTGAGATCCTTAGAAATATTTTTAACAGGCATCGCTGCGTGTCGAAAGAAATACAAGCACAAGAATGTATATTCGATGTTTAGTCTGTGTATTCAATGTGCAGTGAATCCATAAAATGGATGGTGTATTTATACTTTAATGAATAACATTAGAGTACGCCCACTTTTAACACCTGCACCTCGTCGCCATGCATAAAAGGTGACACACATTGCATAGCCTCCCACTCAATGATCTGTATCTGAACTTGCCCTTGTCCAGATACTGCATTGTGCCATCTGCTTCCATGGATCAACCCCGATTCTACGGATGCAGGAACCCACTCACCTCTGCCGTGCCTGTCATGCAGAAAAAGCGAAAGGCGGCAGCCGTTTCCAAGCCAAGGACAAAGCGAAAGGCTAAGGCTAATAAAGAAAACCTTCTGACGACTCCAAAGGCTACAGGTAAGGCTTTAAAGAAGCCTTATTATGTCAAGAAGAAATTCGGTGATGTACACTCAAAGCAAAACAAATGGTCACCTTCTGCATCAGCCCTCGCTGCCGCTGCAGCTTCTTTCCCAGAAACCCAGAGGACACCTTCTCCATCACTCCTCGCAGCCGCTGCCGCTTCTCTCCCGGAAACCCAGAGGACACCTTCTCCATCGCTCCTCGCCGCCGCTGCCGCTTCTCTCCCGGAAACCCAGAGGACACCTTCTCCATCACTCCTCGACGAATGTCGCTTCTCTAATGGAAACCCAGAGGACACCTTCTCCATCACTCCTCGACGACTGTCGCTTCTCTAACGGAAATCCACAGGACACCTTCTCCATCACTCTTCGTCGACTCTGTCGCTTCTCTCCCAGAAATCCTCCATCACTCCTCGACGACGCTGCCGCTTATCTCCAGGGAACCCCCATCTCGTCCTCTTATGCACCCATCCACCCAGATGTCCACAGCACCCCATGCACAAGATCCAGCTCGTTAGACTGCATGCTAAATGGGTTAAGTTTCGATATCCCTGGGAACTCTATGCTGGTAAAGATAGATCTTCTTTTAGAGACCATGCTAAATATGGATCAACGGATGGAGAAGATGGATCAACGGATGGAGAAGATGGATCAACGGATGGAGAAGATGGATCAACGGATGGAGAAGATAGACTGACATAGCGGGGATACATAATTTGCTCGGAGTTCATGCCCCTGTATCTCGGGCGCCGGAGCAGTTTTGGCATGGATGGGATGAATGGGACCTTCAACCTTCCATCACCAAGCGCACCACCTCCATCAGAAGAATATGTGTTCATGTATGCTGTTGACGAGGATGACATGACAACCCAGTCAAGACCACGCCAAGAGGAAACACTGACAAGGAGACCAAGACAGGAGGAAAGCATCTTCCCAGACAACCTATGCCCACCGCCACAAGCACACCCGCTCCCAAAAGAACACCCACTCCCAGAATCCAACTCACATACGCTTGCATTGAGACGGTGCCCGACATCATCCTGCGCGAGCTGCCCCAGCCACTCAGGGAGAAGTATAGCTTTGCAAGTGCTCGTATATCCCAGAGGCATGCCTTGTTAATTTTGAAGTACCACGTGCCATACCCGTTGTACTTAGGGTGGGCCCACAATGTAAGCTACGAAGGGAATCGCAAGAAAAAGGCTCTTCCTGAAAATTTAAGAAAGACTATTGTGGAGGAATTGCGGCGCTATTTTTCAATTAACGATCCTTTAATAAAAATCGTGCGAGACTCCATTAATGGCATTTTGCGGCATACAAGGCATCGGCTCTGGAAGGACAATCTGCTGGGGATCGAATTCGCTTCGTGATTGGTCATCTGTCAAAATGTTGATTCGTTTCTGACTTGTACATTGTTTAAATTGTATTCTAATATGTTTTTTTAAATATACCTGTATGTTTTTAATTACAGTACACCATTAATGTGTTTTTTACTTACAGTACTCCACCAATAAAAATAATGTTGATTGTTGTAGATTGTATTCATACTGTACTGTCAATGTTTTTACTGTATTGGACACCATTAATGTTTTTTTACTTACTGCACCCACCAATAAATTAAATTGCTGCTTTTTTTAATTATACCTGTATGTTTTTAATTACAGTACACCATTAATGTTTTTTTACTTACAGTACTCCACCAATAAAAGTAATGTTGATTGTTGTAGATTGTATTCATACTGTCAATGTTTTTACTGTATTGGACACCATTAATGTTTTTTTACTTACTGCATCCACCTATAAACTAAATTGCTGCTTTTTTAAAATATACCTGTATGTTTTTAATTACAGTACACCATTAATGTTTTTTTTTTTACTTACTGCGCATTACAGTACATCAAAACAGTATTAAAACACATTATCGGTATTTGTATTATTATTACAGTAGAAGACACATACTGTACTGTAATACATGTACAGAATAATGAATACTTTTTATTTTTGGGGTTTATTTATACAGTACAGTATGTAAAAAAGTATGTAATAAAGCTCAGTTATTCTATCCTAATCAATACAAATGGCACTGATTCAGATTCAGCAGTGTGCAAGCATCGTTACAAAAAGCGATATTATCCATCGAAATCCCTCCATTTGCCGTTCTCAGCCTGATGACAAAGTTTATTTTCTGAGGAAGAAAAATAAATACTGTAAATACTGTAATTGTTAGTCCAAACTAGTCAGTCCCCTAAAGAAGTTCCCACAGTCAGTCCCCGCAGTCCCCTCGGTCAGTCCCAACTATTATTTTCTCGGGGGGCGTCTCTTGTTCACATACTGTACACATTTCAACAAGGTTCCAATGCGCATGCACCTAACTGTAGAAGTTGCTCAGCCAATGATGTTGCTGGACTACATTTTTGGCGAATTGTGACTAAAAGAACTAAATAACCATAAGCAAAGCGATTGATTACAGGAGAATCGCTTTACTGTGCATTGATATTGATATGGTAAAAAAAGAATTACATACGGCAGCTGTACCCTCCATAGACTTTGCCATTCGGTTGGCGCCGAGCCACTGACAGTCCCGTAGTCTTAATTATACACGTAGTTGACAGGTGACAGAGGGCCTGCTACACCTGTAGTTGACAGCTGATGAAGCTGGAAATCGGTTTGGTGCATGCAAGCTTGCTGGTATCTGTACGTGAAATCCTGCTCAGGCTGCAGGTATCCAGCTAGGGTCTGATAGCAAGGGTTGCCGGTCAGCAGGTTTTTACAGACGGTCGGACCATTATTGGAAGCCGGTGCTGGCGCTGGCGCATTGCTTGCCTGGGACTGACGATTCTTAGTTGGTTTTACCATGATCTTTCGCCTTTTGAACTCTCCATGATCAAAGATACTGGAAAATTCAGGGGCAACACACCAATACCCTCCTCCTGTAACTCCGGGTGCAGGAGCAATACGAAAAAAACATGGATTGATACATAACTTTTTCCTTATCGCACGCTTCCACCCCAGAGCATCTGGGGAAATTTTATAAAAGTCATAATTTTCGATAAAATATTGATAAATTTGACCAACTGTGGCCATCTTATAATCTGCTGAACTAATTGCTGACCATATTAAATAAGCGTACGTTATGTTAGGCTTTTTGAACACGGACTGCAGTGGTGTACTCATCTCTGGACCTCTCTGGACAATGGAATAGAACACCAGACACTTTACATTTAATTTTTAATATGAAACGCCTAAATAGATACAATGTTGTACAACTTCTTCAGTACCAAGGTCAATTCACAAAGGACCACTGTGGTATTTTTTAAACACCTGCAAGTCGACACATTACTGAAGCGCATGCGCATTACAATTCATGAATATCTGCCACCTGGTGGATACACGAAGAATTGCAACCAATTAAATCCGAAACATTCTCATTAAACAGATCAAGCGCGGGTGACCCCGGCATGATTGCAACATGAATACGGCACGAACGCCGCACGAATGCGGCGAAGCGCGTGGCATTCAGAAAAAGTCACCGGACAATATCGGTGAAGTGTTAGAATAAAAGGGGCCGCGGCTGTAACAACTGCAGATCTATGAATTCCTAAAAACCAATACATACACTGAAGTATATTTAGAATATATTGTGAGATTGAAATAATGAAAAAGACTTCTTATACATAAATATATAAGTATATAAACTGACATCATTTTATCTTGATAAAATCATCATCAAGTGTATAATAATCCTGTGCAAAACGTGCAAGTATGGACTGAATAATCGCTCACTAAATGTATAATTAAGGAAAAATTATTCTAAAAATTTAAACAAAATTTAAACAAAAAAATATAATAACAAATTGCTTGTCATTGCACATAATTTCCATATACTATTTAGGATCAAAATTTCCAATCTTCAAAGTTACTCAATCAGGAAAAATTGTGTAATTGTGAACAGACATAATTCTTTGGTCCATTCTTATGTATCATGAAGGAGGGGCCCTATGTCCCAGTCTGAATTAAGACCATTGGGAATATGGGTCTGAAGGGTAAAAATCCCATATAGTTCCCTTTTGTCTAGAATATTTAACCTATTACCCCCTCTAATTGGACATGGTTCATGCTCTATACCAAAGAATGTAAAATTATCCACATTACCCAGATTGCAATTGGTGAAGTGTTGGGACACTGGGTGATTGATATCTTTTTTAACATGCTTAAAGAGAGTAAAAACCGCTCGTCCATTCAATTATAGGTTATTATTCAGATAAGCAGGTGCTCAGAGGGGTAAAAGATATCTGCGTTTTAACAGTGTTGATCAAAGAGATCAGAAAAGTAACCCCATAGCACCCGGCAGTCAATGCTGTATTTAATTACTCTAGACACCAGTAGTCCAGTAGGCACAATTACCTATTTCAACAAATGTATAGGGGGTTAATAACCCTTGTACCAAGAAGTCCAGTGAAAATAAAAAAGTTTTATTTGTCTAAATACTTATTAAAAACACATATATAAACATCATTGATATCTTTTTTAACAATCAGATGTAAGTGTTCGAGTATTCGGATTTTTAAGGATCTAATGGTTCTTCCTATGTATTGCTTTCCACAAACACATCTCAACAAATAAACCATGAACGTGGTATCGCAATTAATAAAGGAAGTTATATGATATGTTTTACCTGTCTTGAATGAAGTAAATTCAGATTTATTTTCCATGTATTTACATGACTTACATGATTTACATGACTTACATTTGGAACAGGTAAACCTTCCTTTAGGTAAATTTTTAAAAGGTGTTTTTTGTGTGGAAAACAAACTAGGAGAGACATAGGGGCCTATGCAGAGAACTACGAGAATGGCCATTCGCCATACTTTAAACTCTCCATATTTTTGGCGGATTCCCCTCGCAGTATGCAGGAAGGTGCGCATATCTCCACCCACACACGCTTGCATTGAGACGGTGCCTGACATCATCTTGCGCGACCTGTCCCAGCAAGTCAGGTAGAAGTATAGGCTTGCAAGTGGTGGTATAGTCCAGAAACGTGCCATGTACATCTTCAAACACCACGTGAGTTACAAGTTGTACTGCGGGTGTGCCCACAATGTCAATTACGAAGGGAGTGGCGTCAAAAAGGCTCTTTTAAGAAAAACTATTGTAGAGGAATTGCGGCGCTATTTTTCCATTTCCCATCATTTAATGAGAATCGTGAGAGACTCCATAAATGGCATTTTGCAGCATAAAAGGCATCGTCCGTGGAAGGACAGACTGGTGGGGATCGAATTCGCTGCGTGATTGTTCGTCTGTTCAAAAGTTATAAATAAATGTTTTTACTGTACTCCAATAAATAAAATGTTGATTCTTTTAAATTGTCTTTATAAATAAATGTTTTTACAGTACTTACTCCATACACCTGCAAATGTTGTGACTTAGTCCAATAAATAAAATGTTGATTCTTTTAAATTGTTTCTATGTCGCCTTTTATAACAAAATATAGTGTTTTCTAGAACATACAGTACAGTACTGTACAGTAAGTAATGGTTGGTTAATTACTGTAGTAAACACAAGAAATTAGCGTTTCAACAAGGTTCCATGAGGCATACTGTACAGTACTATATACTGTAGGCATGCGCATTGAATCAAAACAGTATTAGAACAATACATACTCTACAGGTATAGAATACACATAATGTATACTGTAGAAGAAATACATACTTTTTATTTTTGGGGTTTATATAGTATGTAAAAAAGTATTGTTAACTGTATGAAAACAACAGCATACTGTTTAACGTTTTCTATAAAGGTCACATTTAGTCTATCCTAATCAATAAAAAATGGCACTGCCACTAAATTCAGCAATGTGCAAGCATCGTTACAAAAAGCGATACTGTAGTATCCATCGAAATCCCTCCATTTGCCATTCTCCGCATGATGACAAAGTTTATTTTCTGAGGAAAAATAAACGAATTACTGGTACCGTACTGTACAGCATGTTATATTTTTCCGTTATTGCTGATGATAAGATTGTTCTATTGCTCAAAATTTATACCATAATGTATCATATACCATAATGTTTTAACTAAAACAAAATAAAAAAAAGTGGACTATTTAAATTGTTTAATTGTTTCATTGTGCAACGCTTTATAAAAATGTCAGTGTTTTCTAAAACATACAGTAAGTACTGTATAACATTTCACATACTGTAATGGTTGGTTAAAATTAGTCAGTCCCCGAAAAAAGTTCCCACAGTCCCCTCGGTCAGTCCCCACAATAATTTTCTCGGGGGGCGTCTCTTGTTCACATACACGCATGAGCCTAAATGTGATGACACGCATATGCATTTCAACAAGGTTCCAATGAGACCTACTTTACTGTAGGCGCATGCGCCTAGCTGTCCACCAATTGTTCAGTATCTACTGTAGAAGCTGCTCAGCCAAAGATATTGCTGGACTACATTTTTGCGAATTGAGACTAAAATAATAGAACTAAATAACCATAAGCAAAGCGATTGATTACAGGAGAATCGCTTGACTGTGCATTGATATTTCAAAAAAAGAATAAAATATGGCAGCTGTACTCACCATAGACTTTGCCATTTGGTTGGCGCCGAGCCACTGCCACAAGTCCCGTATTCTTGATTATACACCTAGTTGACAGGTGACAGCGTGCCTGCTACACCTGTAGTTGAGAGCTGATGAAGCTGAAAATCTTTTTGGTACATGCAAGCTTGCTGGTATCTGTACGTGAAATCCTGGTCAGGCTGCAGGTATCCAGGCGGGGACAGATTGCAAGGGTTGCCAGTCAGCAGGTTTTCACAGACGGTGAAACGGTCGGACCGTTATTGGAAGCCGTTGCTGGCGCATTGCTTGTCTGGGACTGACGATTCTTAGTTGGTTTTACCATGACCTTTTGCTTTTTGAAGTCTCCATGATCAAAGACACTGGAAAAATCTGGCGCAACACACCAATACCCTCCTCTAACTCCGGGTGCAGGATCAATAAGAAAAAAACACGGGTCGATACATAACTTTTTCCTTATTGCACGCTTCCACACACGAGCATCTGGTGAAAATGTGTAAATGTCATACTTTTCGATAAAATATTGATACATTTGACCAACTGTGGCCATCTTATCTGCTGCATTAATTGTGACCATATTAAATAAGCGTTATGTCGGGCTTTTTGAACATGTACTGCGGTCGTGTAATCATCTCGGAACTCTCTGAACAATAGAACACCAGACACTGTGCATTGAGTGTTTAATATGAAATGCCTAAATTGATACAGTATTGTAACTTCTTCAGTACCAAGGTCAATTCACAATGGACCACTGTGGTATTTTTTAAACACCTACAAGTCGACACATTACTGAAGCACATGTACAGTACTGTAGAATTACAATTTATGAATATCTGCCACCTGGTGGATACGCGAAGAATTGCACCCAATTAAATCCGAACCATTATCATGAAACAGATACAGCCTGAATGTGGCATAGCGCGTGGCATTCTGAAAAGGCCACCGCAAAAAAACCAAGATGTGTTAAAATAAAAGCTGCCGCGGCTGTACATGTACCCGCAGACCACACTCTGTCTGTAGGTAAAATGGGGGGACAATCGGTATCTGCCCACTGACCTTGAACACATGTTTTGCACACATTTCCACCCATATATCCCCCTTTAAAATTCCCACTCCTGAAATCCCAGGTTTATAGTACAACAGTAATAGGTAAAATACACAGTGTCCATGGCTTATAGTGCTTCTAAGTTACCGGGTGTGACAGTTAGGGGGTACCCAGGCCAATAATAAAGGTATTACAGTATGCCCGGCTGGGTGCCCCTGAGCCATATTGGGGAGTTTGAAGTGTCAGCTCTGCAACCCAGGTATGGCATGTGAACTGTATGTTAATAAATATATGTGTGTGTTTTACTGTTCCAGGAGTGCCAACCAGTGGAGATTCGCAGGGTGTGAGTTTCAGGGAGGATTTTACGGTAAAAATGTTGTCAGGGAGTTTTTGGGTAGAAGGGGGCCAGACTTGCTGGTTACCCAGAAACATGTACCCAGGAATCCTACCAGATTCCTGGAGACATGAAGACACAGACCACTGGACAAAATTCTCCCTAGGAAGCAGCTAGCGGCTCACCGCCAGATCTCCTTGCTTCTGCACAGACCAGAACAGTAAGACTGGGCAGGGGAAAATCACATTCCAGGGTCCCCCGGTATATTCCCAAACTCCCAGAACCCAGAGTAGGGGTTCGGAGTCTCTCCCACCAGGTATAAGGTTGCGAGAGTAAAAATGTTTCTAAGTCCAGTGCTTAAATAATGAAAGCGGCTGTTTGCTAACTTTTGTTACGAAGCTCCTAGCGCTCTGAAACTTGCTGCACGCATCATTCAGGTAGAATCATATAAAACGACCATAACGTCATTTTATAATTTTTCTTATAAAAATTGATGAATTCATGTCCCCCTCAAATAGTGTATTAAACATGATAGGAATAATTGGGCTTTCATTCAGAACACCGGAGACAGGGAAATACTCATTTATTGTAGCACCCCACTTAGTATGCATGTAGGGACTCACTGTAAATGAGCTGATGATGTACAGCTCCGGACTTCTAAGGCATCCCGCTGGCTTGATGCCACAATGTCTGTAAAAATCCAGAGTTTAAAGGGTTCAGTGTCCTTAAGTTGTTAGGTGGGGAGGGGTCCCTCAAGTACCCCCATCCTAGTGTAAAGTCCAGGCAATTTGGCAAATGGTGGCCAGCCCAGACTTACTGTCGCCAAGTAGAGGGGCTGGGTTTCATATGCTAAGAAGTAAATGTGCTACGTTCGCGCATCCCCTTAGCAGAATGAGAAGCCCCCTCTGCCAAGTTTGTGAAGTATTAGCAACTCCGGGATAGGTGGGAAAAGTTATTCCCATAGAGAGATTGGCTGCACTAGTTAGGTATAGGATTTTGAACCTTATAAAAAAAACCTGCAGCCCATCGGGAATCAGATTCATCTAATATTCACTCAAGATTCATCAAAGGCTTCGTAAGATACCAAGATTCCAACTGCCATTACCGTGGAGGCAGAACGAAGGAAGCAGCGCCATCGGAGTACACAGCGGTTGCGACTTACATTGATGACTGAGGAGAGTTCCAAGCCGTTTCGCGACAACTCCCGCTCCTGGGAATTTGCTCCTAAAGACTTTATTTTTCAGCATTTCATTCTGGAAACAAATTATTTCATTTGCCCCCGTCCCAGTAAGTGCATTTTGACTGTAATTGTGGAACATTGTGTGTGTGTTTTCGTGGAATAAATAACAATTTATTTTACCTCCTTGCTTTGCTCAATCATATGATCCCGGTATAAATGTGTTAAGAGACCTGGTCTCCCATGACACCGGGGACCCACGGTTTTCAGAGGTAACCAGTGGAGTTTTACCTTTATTATGAAGACTAGATATCCCTTTCATCACAATCTTCCCTTATAAGATCTAACTGGTTTTAGATCCGTTTTAACATATACACATTCTCCACCTCCTCTTCAATTTGCCCGATCCTTCAGAAAAGGGAATAACCCTCTAAATTAACTGCCCCATCATGAGATTAATACTGTACCACCATGTTTCACTAATGCCTGTGATATCATACTGCTCCCTTGTAGCTATTAATTCAAGCTCCCCCATTTTATCTGTCAGGCTTCTTGCATTAGCAAATATGCATTTGTTTTTTTTAGTTTGTACTATTATATTATCTGCTCAACTTTCTACACTAATTGGGTTTAGTCTTTAGAAGTTTTCTAGTATTATCTGGTGTGTCTCCCTATTGCCAAACTTGCACTTGCCCCCATTCTATTTCCATGATCCATTACTATTTCCCCACCCCCATCTATTCTATTTAGCTTTATCTGTTTCGTGTCCCTCCCTCCATCCTATTTTAACATTCTCCTCTCCAGCACAAAAGATCCCTCCTCATTGAGTGCAATCCACCTTACCATAAAGATTGCACCTCTCAGAAAAGGAGTCCCAGTTCTCTAAAAACCCAAAACCCTCCTTCCTACACCACTTTCTTAGATATGCATTCACCTCCCTAATCTCGGACTGTCTCCCTTGGGTAGTGCATGGCAATGGTAGTATTTCAGAAAATATTACCTTGGAGGTCCTTGCCTTAAGCTATCAGCCTAGATCCCTGAAATCTTAAGGACCCTCCATCTTCCTATAACTTTCTCAGTGGTGCCAACGTGTACCAAGACTGCCAGGTCAGTCCCAGCCCCTCCCTATAATTTGTCTAACCGATACAAAATGTGCCAAACTCAGGGCCCCAGGAGACAACAAACTGTTTGGTTCATGTGGTCATGGCAACAGATTGCCCCAACTACCATCCTAATAATGGAGACCCCAACTGTCACAATCTTTCTTGGTATCTGAATATCCCGAGTCCCCTCTGTGCTGGAGGAATTTTTCCTCTGGCTGCTAGAGGAATCAGTTTCCCCAAGTCTTGCCATTTCTTCCCTGACACTCCCAATATCTTCCCTCAATATGGCAAATCTATTGGGATGGGTCAGCTCAGAACTGTCCTGCCTCTTTCTCATCCCCCGGCTTCCCCTTCTAACTGTTACCCAGCTACCTACGTGCTCCTCATTCACAGCACCACCATCTGCACAATTAGTCTTAGCCAAGGCCTACGCAGTGAGCAATAAACTCCTTTCAAATTTCTCAATGTCTCTCAATATTGCAAGTTTCCTCTTCAGATCAGCAATCTCTGACTCTAAAGAGACCACCTGCTCACACTTTTCACAGCGGTATGCTCCCTGGAACAGCTGCTCCAAGTGCACATACATACAGTATGGCAAAATGTGCTTTGAGTGGCATTCTCAATCCTGCTCATTAATGCAACTATGGAGTTACAGATACAGCGACCATTATTTTAACAAATCACGCGGTATATACCTTGGAATACCCATGTCATGGCGCGGGATTGCTTCCAACTGTACCGCCTTAAGACGCAAGTGCATAAAATGGCATTTTAGTGTTCTGGCTTTTAAACACCTGAAATTGACACAGAAGCACAGTACTGTACACATTACAATTCATTCATTTCATTACATTTAATTTCACACAATCCTTGAAATTCAAACAAAGCTACCATGATAAATACGTGTGCCTGGGGCGATTGGCCGCGTTCATGCCGCATGGAGTACAGCAGCGCAACGAAAACGGCGCCATGATTTCTTAAAATAATGGCCGCTACATCTGTACAGTATATGCATTAACAATTAACTGCACTTCAATATACATATCTTGTTTAATCCCTTCCTTGCTCAAACTCCTTCTGGCTCCAACTCCACGCTTAAGGGCCGTTCTATACAGGTTGTGACCGTGCGCGCGTACATGTGCGAACGCGCATGCTTTTTTCCTGTTATAGAGCCAGGAGCTGCAGGTACTGTGTATGTGTGTGTATATGTGTGTGTGCATGGGTTGTGTGAGTAAAAGAAGTCCTAAATAAGATTTTTTTAAAGAGAAAGTTTAATAAATATTTTTTTATTTTAATTGTGCAATCATTGACACGCGCACACACACACACACACACACACACACACATTTGAGCGCCGGTAGTGGCGGAAAATCATCTTTTTCTCATCTTCGCCGCTGTCTGTCGGCTCCCCACTCCCTGTCGAGCGCGCGGCCCTTGTATAGAAGGGCTGAATAACCTCAGCCATCTATATCTGCCGTGCGCGCGCACGGCGTAGCACGCGGCCGCACTATAGAACGGCCCTAATACAGCCAGCACATGGAATCAACCAGTCACACAGATAAGGACACACAAGCTCAGGATTCGTGACAAGCCTCTGTTTTAAATAGAAATGCACACCAACCAGGTGTGTTAGGTTAGCAATCAAATAATCACACCCACTGCAGGCTCAATCAGCCAGGAGAAAAAAAAAAGTTAGTTACAAGCTTTCAATTAACACACACTTTTAAAATAAATAACCCACTGTACACTCCCCAAGTTCAGCCAGCCCTGCTAGTATACACTAGTATATATAGCCTGTTGATATGGGGCCAGGACTTCCATTAAACCTACACCTTAAGAATGTGAAGTTAGAGGATGCTTAGGGATGTTGTTCCTGACAGGCGTCTACCAGGGAGAGGATGCTACAACTGTGCCAGCCTTTATTCTAAAGCCATGTACACCGTACCGCTCTGAATACTGGGTCCAACTGTATAGCAATTGACTCTGGTTTCTATCAGTTTTCTATCGTGCGCAGAATCCATTTATCGGGCGCTGAAAATTGTTGTCTTAAAAGTCTAATAGCAATTCAACCTACACAGTACAGCCGTACAGTTCTGCAAGTCTGTGTGTGTTTACTGTACAGTAATTTTAATTTGAAGATTTATATTTGAAGCGGATATTAACGTTACGAGTTCATACTGTATACACTAGTCTGAGGCTCCTTAGCCATACACATAAAAAAAATATGAGGGCACGTACTGTATACAGGATACTAAAAGGAACAGTACAGTATTACAAAAATATTATATATTTTAAATATTTTTTCTGCTCATGCGGATTGGAACCTTGTTGAAAAGCATACTGTATGAGTGTCATCACATTTCTATATGTATTATTTATTAATCAATACTCTTGCTAGGCTTGCTCTTCTTTTCTTACTGTTTTTATTTTATGCGCATGCGTGTATGTCTCATTGGAACCTTGTTGAAACACTTATGCGTGTCATCACATTTAGGCGCATGCGTGTATAACTTCTCATTCAATTTCAGTTTCTCGACATGGGCTTGCATAACAATTTTGGCTATTGTGAGAATCAATCACTACTGTAGCTTTTTAATTCTACACTAGTCATTTAAGTACTTTATGAGGTGGGTGGCATACTGTGATTTTTATTTGGGGGTGTGGGGCTCAAAACATTATTATGACCTGTTGGAAAATATTTATTTGAACTAATAATCCAGCATAAATCGCTCTCCCCCTCCCCCCGCCCCCAACACACACAAGGCTAAAGTATTTCTGCTTCTTATCGACACCTCTCCCAAACCATTCATTTGTAATTGGTGGCTTTGTGGTTTAGTTTAATCTTTGAGGCTTTGTTTACAGTAATTGTATCACGGAGTCTTCTTGAAGCCTTTGAGGCTTAACGCATGACCTTGTTGAACCGCATATGCGTGTCATCACATCTAGGCGCATGCGTGTATGTGAACAAGAGACGCCCCCCGAGAAAATTATTGTTGGGACTGACTGTGGGGACTGACTGTGGGAACTTCATAAGGGAACTGACTAATTTGAATCAACCATTACAGTAATACTTTTATATTTCCTCAGAAAAGAAACTTTGTCATCAGGCGGAGAATGGCAAATGGAGGGATTTCGGTGAATAATGTCGCTTTTTGTAATAATCCTTGCACATTGCTGAATCTGATTTAAAAATCCACGTACCGGAGGCAACAATCTATCCAAGTGTTGGCAGTGACATTTTTATGGATTGGGATAGAATAACTGTGAGCTTTATAGAAAACCTTAAACAATATGCTGTTTTTTTCATAGAGTATACAGTACAATACTTTTTGACATACTGTATAATACATACTGTATAATAACCCCCAAAAATAAAAAGTATGCATTTATTCTACATGTATTACAGTATGTGTATTCTATACCCATACAGTATCTATTGTTTTAATACTGTTTTGATGTGATGCGCATGCCTACAGTATACAGTACAGAACTGTACAGTATGCCTCATGGAACCTTGTTGAAACTCAAAATTCTTGTGTTTACTACTGTACATTAACTAACCAACCATTACTTACTGTACAGAAACACTGTATTTTGTTATAAAAGGAGACACAATGAAACAATTTAAAACAATCCACATTAATTTTATTGGAGTACAGTAAGTCAAAACATTCACAGGTGTACAGTGTAAGTAAAAACATTCATTTATTAATACAATTTGAAACAATCTACATTATTTTTATTGGAGTACAGTAAGTCAAAACATTCACAGGTGTATGGTGTACTGTAAGTAAAAACATTTATTAATACAATTTAAAACAATCTACATTATTTGTCAAAACATTCACAGGTGTACAGTGTAAGTAAAAACATTTATTTATTAATACAATTTAAAACAATCTACATAATTTTTATTGGAGTACAGTACAGTAAATCAAAAATGTATCAACATTTGAACAGACGACCAATCACGCATCAAATTCGATCCCCACCAGTCTGTCCTTCCAGGGACGATGCCTTGTATGCCGCAAAATGCCATTTATGGAGTCCCTCATGATTTTCATTAAATGATCTGTAATTGAATGATAGCGCCGCAATTCCTCCACAATAGTCTTTCTTAAATTTTCAGGAAGAGCCTTTTTGATGCGATTCCCTTCGTAGTTGACTTTGTGAGCCCACTGTATGTACACCTCGAAGCTCATGTGGTGCTTGAAAATGTACATGGCATGTTTCTGGGCTATACCACCACTTGCAAACCTATTTTTCTCCCTGAGTGGCTGGGACAGGTCGTGCAAGATGATGTCGGGCACCGTCTCAATGCAAGCATGTGTGGGTGGGATTCTGGGAGCGGTTGTGCATCTGGGAGCGGGTATGCTTGTGGCAGCGGGCAAGGGTAGGTGGTCTGGGAGGATTCTTTCCTCCTGTCTTAGGGCCCTATGCAGTAAGCACCGAAAAAGTGCAATCGCCAAGGGTACCTTATCGGCATGATTCTGGCGATTTTCCCTCTCCGTATGCAATAAGTGCCGAATCCCTTCCGAATCAAGCCGAAAACATTTGCTTCCACTCTGCCGATGATTTTCCGATCACACACAGGTGTATCGGCGTGCATGGCAGGGTGGTGTTAGGTTCCCCAATTAAACTTCTTGCTGAATCTGCCGAAGCAAGCATGTTTTGGATTGAGCGGCCCATTTAAAGGCAGTGTGTATTTTTATTCATTCTCTGTGTTGTTGGGAGAGAGAGAGAGAGAGACACACAGAGCTGGGCGATTTGCATATTTCATATTGACTGAGACAGTAGTGGTGTATTGTGAGAGGTTTGTCCAGTGTTGTTTTGTTTACATCTTTGTCTTGTTGTCAATTTGTAAGTGTTCAGTGCGATTGGTTTGAAATTTCTTTTCTGTTCTTTGTGAGTGCTAGAGGTATGGCCGCAAGGCGTGGGAAGAGTGATGCTGGTGTGAGTGGTACTGGTAGTCGTGCAAGTACGCGTCTGAGTGATCGTAGGATTCATGGGAGTGCTGTTGCTGCGAGTGCGAATGGTGTTGTTGGGAGTGCGAGTGGTGTTGCTGTGAGTGTGACTGGTGTTGCTGGGAGTGCGAGTGCTGTTGCTGTGAGTGCGAGTGCTGCTGGTGGCTCTGTTGCTGATGCTGCTGGGGTGTCTGGTGGTGGGGTGGTTGCTGCTGGGCAGCTTTTGGAGTCTCTTCCATTGGAAGAAGGAGAGTCGAGTCAGCAGCAGGCAAGCTCTGGGCCTGCACGTATTCGGAAGAAACGTGTGGAGCAGCCACGTAATCCTCGGTTCAATGAACAAGAAAACACAGTTCTTGTCACAGGGATTCTGGAGCACTATGACTGTCTGTATGGCCATTTACTAGGTAAGTCTATCTTTGAATTAATTCTTCAAAGACATGTTATCCTACGTCATGTGAGATGTATTAATATCAAAATATTACTCAATAATATCTATCATTAAAAGTTAATTGTTTCACACATATTCCTTCATGCTTTTGAACGACCATAACAATCGGTCTTAAAATGTTGCCAAAGTTCATACAATATTCATGCAAGCTTCCTTACATTTCTATGTTTACACGTAAATGCTCATGTGCTACACATATTACACCTAAACCAGCATGTTTGGTATCTCTTGGAACAGGTAGCAGTTTAGGAAACTGAACGTTTTTATAATAATAATTAACGTCATATATATTTTATGTATTTCAAGGGCGGACAAGTTTAGCATCAAAAAAAGAAATGTGGAATCAAATAACATTGGCTGTGTCTGCGTGTGGGAATCATGTCAGCGACCGGACGAATTGTCAGAAGAGATTCGATGATATCAGGGCAAACTTAAAGAAAAAAATACAAGCACAACGGATGCATGCGCTTCTGGCACAGGAGGTGGCCCGCCAGCACAAGCTCTAATCTTAACACCATTTCAAGGAGCAGATGTGGGAAAAATTTCTTCCTGTAGTCGGGGAGGGTTTGGCCGCGGACAGAGATATCGGAATATATTCGGCTCCATTTCCACCAGGTGACAAATGTTACTGTACTAGGCGTGTCGTAGGTTACAGTTCTTATCTATATTTCCACTGCTTATTAAATTTTCTTACCAATATAAGCATACCTACATATATATCTGTATATATGTCTCTCTATCTATCTATCTATCTATCTATCTATCTATCTATCTATTTATATCTATTTGTGCTACAACAAGTAACAATTCATATATATGGTGGCAAAAGGTGGCACTGAGTGCTCATTTGCATGTCATTTCCCAGAATACCGTGCTGCAGTGGATGCGCTGTATGCTGGCCAATGATGGGGAAAGACAGGGTTGCAGACCTGTCCAACACATGCAAATGAGCATACAGTAATATTTACAGTTGCTATATATAATATATATATATTATCTAGAATATATAATATATATATATAGATAGAGATATATATATATATATATATATATAATTTACTGATAATCTGTGACACCTATAACCAGGAGTTTACTGCCTCGTAAAGTCTTGCATGGAAGATAGTGCATTTAAAGGTGAACATACATAATGTGCACTAACACATGTCGTAATGTTTAATTAAAGATCGTTTTTTGCTTCATGTAGTATACTGAGAGCAGAAATAGGAACATGTAGCATATGTTATGTAATTGTGTTCATACGTAGCTCACTTCTGATTCTTATTTCGCTCATGTACCAGTGTGTGAAACCAGCTGCAATTAATATGTAATCACAGCATAGAGGAGAACACAGGGGGTGGGGTTGGGCACCCAGCCACATCAAAGGGTCATGTTACGGTGAAGTTTTTTGGGACGCCATGTGGTAGAAACAAATAAAAGGTCAGGGTGCTGTCACATCTTGGGAGAGGGACTACAGTTGTTAGAAGGTGACAAGGTGAACATAAGTTCATAACATTCATTTGAAAGGGTAATTCTCTGAAGAATTTCACCCACCAGGCCACTATATATGAAAACGTACGTTAGTCATTCGTTCACTCATATCTTCTTTGAAGCTTATAGAAACGGCACATTATCACACCAGTAGCATCTGTGAGCGACACACTGCAGATGTTGATGAGTGTCAGGCACCGTGAGCGCTACACCTGCTTCTCTTAATTGTTCATACAGATCACTAAAAACATTCATTCACATTTCCACTATTAGGTACTTAATTTTAAGCACACTCAACTTTGCTGTCATGGTACTGATGTACATTATTATGTTTAGATTACTACACAACATATGCAGTGTATGTACAACATAACACTTAATTTAGCAAAGCTTTCCTGCATGAACATTGAATGTTGTATGGTGTATGGTTTTTACAATAAATGTGCCAATTAGGTTCACATGTACCTTGATGTTAAGATGGATAATGAACAGCTTGCCAGAAACATCTTGTCATTTCATTAAGTGATGCCGATATTTAGCCATAAGTACTCGAACTACACATATTTTATGTTAATTATGTACACATGTCAATAAAATTCTTATGTTATTCTTCTATATAGTTGCTCCTGAAGCTCATGTGTCACCTGACACTGAACATGTCTCATGACACTGAACATGGCTCATCCAGCTCATCATCAAGCATGGAAGGTGAGTGTATGAGGTGCAGCACATCTCATGTGTACATTTGTAGATGTTAATTTGCCATGCTAAATAAATGCCTTGCACATGTAATTAACTTCACATCAGTTATTGTCACAGAAGATGTAGTGTTTCCTGACAACATGTATTGTATGTGTTGTAAACTATCAGCTAGGAGTTGTGAGGTTACAACAAACTTTCATTCATTCTTCTTTCACACTGAGTCGAAACATCATTGTTACTTCAAGCTACATTTTAATTAGACACAACAGAAAACTTATGGAAACATGTTATGTGTTACACTGTGAGAACAACTCTCATTATATTGATAAACAACATAAAGGTCCATGGCAGTTCATAACGTCTTCATTTATTTGTAGAAGCAGATGTTGCCACTGAAGGACAAATTCACTCAAGTGACCATGAAGATGTTCCCAGTTGTCCATTAACCCACCATTCAAGTCCTCCTGCTCGTGACACCTACTCAGCTATTGCAGCTTCTGAAGAAAGAATTTTGGTTGAAGAAAATCGTCGCCATTCAGAAATGATGTCAGTGCTTGAAAGGATGATATCACAGCAGGAAATGATGATATCACAGCAGGAAAGGACAATATCACAAATGTCACAACTAGAAAGAGTCATCATCCAAGTTCCTAAAGAAATACAAAATGTAAATAGGACATTACAAGCAATAGTTGTGAATCTAAGCCAAGCTAATCAGTTGAGAATGAGTGCAAGAGAACAACAATTCAAATTTACCCCATCTGATGATGGATCTTTTCATGCTGCTACTTTTTCTCCAGAGTCATCAGTTCTTCATTCCCCAGTTCTGGATGATACCGGTACAGTAGGTGCAAGTTCTGTGCAGGTCCCTGTCAACATCCAACCGCTTACATCTGTTCAAATTCTGGAAGGGACATCTACAAATGAAACACGAAAAACAAAGTTAGGCCAACAATTACTACTTACCAGCTTTTGGAACAAGGTTAAAACACCAAAACAGGAAATGGCTCCACAATCAGTCGTGCAATGTTTACCAACTGGTTCACAACTGCCACAGCCCACACCCAGTGCCCCTGAAGTGTCACAGCCCACACCCAGTGCCCCTGAAGTGTCACAGCCCACACCCAGTGGCACAGAACTGCCACAGGCCAGTACAAGTCTTACAGTAAAGGCCAAAGTCGTTGGTAAAAGGAAAAGGAAAACACAACAGCCAACAACCAGGCCTGTGACTCGCTCTCAAAAGGATAAACAAAATTAAATAATCACATTCACTAAATGTGCTGTTGTCCTGGTGGTGTTGACTGCATAATATTTCATGCACACTGTATGTATGATCATGTACAGATGGTAAATCTTTGTGTATTTTAGGAATGATATAAAATATAGGTATAATAGGATATTGGTTGTACAAAAAATCAAACTCTTGTTTATTCAGGACTTGTTGATCCAAGCCTGTTTGTAAGAATTCCAATAATTGGTGTTGGTATTTCACTGAGGGGTTAGAGGGAAGGGGCTGGTAAGTGGACACATCTGTTAGGATACGCATTGTTTCCTTGATGTAATAGCTTTTGTCCATTATTACTAGCCCCCCCCCCTTTATCTGCCGGCTTAATAACGATCGAATCACTCTCCCCAAGCGCTTTCAGGATGCTCTTTTCCTCAAGGCTGAGATTATGTTTTTTTATTTTGAAATTTTTGCTCTGTGTTTCTAAGTCATCTGTAACCATTTGTGAAAAAGTGCTTATGAATGGGCGACTATCAAGAGACAGTAACAGAGACAGTCAAAGAGAGAGAGAGAGACAACCAGAGAGAGAAAGAGAGAGACAAACACATAGAGAAACAGAGAAACATAGAGAAACAGAGAGAGAGGAAAACAGACAAACAGATGTGTGTGTGGGTCATTATAGCCAAGTGTAAGCAGAAATCTGTTCATTCTACCACTGTAGAAGATTTCACACACATTGTTATTGTAATTGAAATCCTAAACTTGATTTGCACATGTTGATTGACTAAGGTGAAATAAAAGTTTCGTTTACTGTGAAAAGAGTATCTTAGATAAAGAATTTCTGCCCATAATTGTAACACATTTATAGTGGGAGAACACATAGGCGTATAACAGTGAGGTTATATTGTAACCTTGAAATAAACCACGCAGATAACATGTAACTATTTTCACATTCAGCAGACATCCGTATGCGCTCGACTTAGACACTATACAGTTCTACAGAGAAGAAATGGCAGAAGCTTCCACATTGCGCAGCCATCCACGTAAATCATACACATTTATGATTTCAGAAACAATCGAATCAACAGATGAGAAGAGGGCAAGTGTGGGCCAAATATATGACTTGATCCAAAAGAAATATCCATACTACAATGAACCAGCCAGACAATCTAATTTTAAAACTTCTGTACGATTCACTTTATCAGCAAATTAATGTTCTGAGCGTGTCCATGATCGGCTAGATCAACAATATGGATGTTGGCATGTCGCGCCATCATTTAAACTTACCATGGAACATGGAACATATCTTCTGATAAATAGCATATTTTTGCCTAATACCAGTTACAACGAAGCCGCACCGACTGGCACATCTGCTGCTATACCTGCACCCTCCATTCATCAAGGCCACATGCAAGATGCACATAACTACTATGATATGTATCCAAACTTATATGGCCAATACCAAATTGGATGGGCAAACAACAAAGAACTGTACGTACCTCCGGACGTCTTGTTTGAAGAAGCGACTGCAGATCCATATGACCGCCTCATGGAGATGTGTGTGATTCAGGATTAAACGGTTGGCTCAACCATGGATGATACTGTTGTGCCTTCCTGGAGCGAGCAGTTGCAGCCAAACCAGTTTTGACTTCTACAAGAATGGTAAATATACAATTCGTTATGCCTTTACTAACATTATATATGTGTACATTTTTAATATTTGTTAGCCAAATGTGTGGATACAGCGTAACATTGCAGACATGCTTACTTGTAACGTGCACTAAAACATTATTCCTTATAACAATATACTACATGACGAAGCATTACTACACATTGTTGGCGGAATCACAAAACCTATATTATGATCACTTTTAAAGTATTATTTCAACATGTTACACTAACTGTAACACACACACACCTCATAGTTTAGCATGCAACATAGAAAAACAAAGTGTCGCCCACATATGACGTGGGACCGTTGTCATGTTCCAAGGCGTCCTTAAAAAGGTTTACGGATGCAAGCCCTGCCCCCAACCGACGTGCGCGCCTTAAACCGTATTGGCTGTGCCCGTAACTTATTGTTACAGTCAGTGCAGTGTGTCAAGCGCGCGTGTCGGTGGGGCGCTGTGTGCACAGCGCTGGAGGCCAATGTTCATTCCGTGGGAGGAGTGTTTGCGTGCATTTCATGGTGCCTTAACATGACGTCACATGTATTTTGTTCGATCATTGGCTGATCGTCCGTTGTTTACGTGGACACACGTCCGTTTAAAAAGTTTAGATATGTACGTGTGTAAAAGTGAATTAGTTTAACTTCCATATCATAACTTCCAGCCATGATATGCTTACTGGTAGCAGCACCATGGAGGGACATGTATAGAACGCACAGCGTACACATCGTTTAGCGCATGCGCTAAGACTTAGTCCACACAATCGTGAAGTGCGCGCGCAACACACGTTGTGCGTGCACATTATTATATATACAGGCACCGGAAAAATCATATCCGTAGTAATGCCAGCAACGCAATTATAATTATGACAGTTCACTATGTGTGGTTTTAACCTTGCACTTTCAACATATACGTTACTTATGCGTGAATATCCACAATCATATAGAGATGTGTTACGCGTTGTCATGCTGAGACATATATAAATGTGCCATCTTTGAACATCATGTGTTTGCTGTATTTCACAGATGTCGCTGATGAATACATGGGAACAATGTATGAATTCAGATGAGCCTATCGTTATATTACATGATTGTGACGACGACCGAACAACTATTATAATACATATGTAACAATGCTTTCAATGCTTGGTGCGCAGATTAACAATAAATACATAATGTTATAATGTAATGCCAATATTTAGTATGCACTTAATTAACATAATGATGTTGCTAACCACAAAATGTAGAAATTTCATATATTTTTGATTATTTTCTACTAACATTATGTCTTTCTCTGTGATATATGCAACCAACATTCACACTCAGTAAACAAATTTGTCTACTATATTGTATAATCTGACGTGAGACTTGACAAAGAATGTAAATGCAACATAACAACTCGTATACATTCTATATGAACGTAGACAATAACAATAGGGAGGTTATAGAAAGTGTTTAGTGGTGTTAAATGTTATTTTTCACCTAAGTTTTAGTGCTAACCTACGATGCATGAGCTTCTGAATGTTATTTAAAGATCATGAAAAGGTTAACATTTGTGTGTAAATTAGATTCTCACGACTAACTATAGATTAGTGTTTTTAGTAAACGTTAAACACATACATAGCGAAGTGAGTCCAATGATACAATCAACATTAGTATGTTTGTTCATATTATTTGACGTTGAAAATCATGCATCACACAAAAACTGCTACAAACACAAAAACTGTTGCTGAAATGTGTGTGTATGCAAATGTCCACGTCATTTACGTTCATATGTTGACATTAGTTGTAAAGGATCATGATCATTATGAATAACTAACGTGAATGAAATTAAAATTATATTAACAACATTGTCATATTGTACATATCCTTCAGATACTTAGAGATCTGAAATGGGAGCCTGAGTACATCTGGGTAACAGCGGATGTTACATCATTGTACACTACTATAAATCATGTCAAAGGCTGTCAGGCAATATCACGCAGGTTAGAATTAGACGTCACTACATCACCAGCACTCAAAACATTTTTAGTAGATAGTATTAATTTTATTTTAACCCATAATCACTTTCAATTTAATTCACAATTTTTTTTACAGATCTGTGGAACGGCGATGGGCACAAGGTTTGCCCCGAGTTATGCAAATCTTTTTATGGACATTTGGGAAGAAGATTACATTTGGAACAACTGTTCATTCGGGGCTCACCTTGTGCTCTGGCGCCGTTTCATAGATGATGTCATATTTGTGTGGTCAGGCAGCCAGGAGCAGCTTGAATCGTTTTTTAAGTATTTAAACTTTAATGATAGGGATTTGAAGTTCACTTTTAATTATAATAAAGAACATATAGAATTTTTGGACCTCGGTATTTATATTTCAGATAACAGAATAGAAACGAAAACATATTTTAAGTCAGTGCAGGCTAATAACTACCTTAGGGCAGATAGCCAGCACAATCCAAGTTGGATCCGGAATATCCCTAAGGGTCAGCTCACCCGTCTGAAGCGCAACTGTTCAAACCCCGGTGAGTTTGCGCTTCAGGCAGATGAGCTCAAAGATAAATTCCGGGATAGAGGTTATCCAGAGCATCTACTTGAGGAAGCTTCTCTACAGGTAGATAAAATTGAGAGGACCACTCTGATAGAATATAAAAGTACAGACAATGAGTGTATCTAGAGAGGTACACAGAATAGAATCCCTTTATAGGCGCACCGCAGACCGTTATGGAATAAATGTGGTCAGGGGAAAAAATGTGTTTAGCAAAATAATAAATATTTTAATCAAATTTTGTGATTGTGCAATAAAAATAGCAAATAATAAAGAAACAGTATTTACTATATTAAAAGAGTTATGTCACAGAAGTAGGACCAGAGGAATTATTCTGGGCCCTTCAACTGGATCTATGAATTGAAAACCCTCTCACCTAATGGACTCAACATAGATTTCGATCTAGGTGTCTTTCTTAAATAAATATTTATTTTTAGATTTATTATATATATTTGTATTAATAGTTTTATAAAATTAAGTATTTATATATAAAGTTTTTAAAACTAGATTTTAGATATATAGTAATCAAATAGTATTATTAGGTTTTAAATTGTATTTAATTATATACAATTAAATAATTTTTATAATTTTTATATTCATTGAATAAAGACATAAATATATATAGGTATCAACTGCATCATTTGCTATTTTGCACAAATTGGGAGCCAGAATGGTGCAAAACTGTGTAACATCAATGGAGGATATGTGTAATAGGTTTTAATATTGATGTAGAATCAATTCAATGATTGTCAGGACATTGTAGGTATGATATGTTTTTGTAGTGTGTTTTAAGTTACATGTTGTATTGTGTGTATGTTAGGCTGCCGTTTTTAGCACACAACATGACTGACAGGAGTGTCAACCAATTATGATCGCCATAAGTTCAATTTGAGAGACATTTTATTTCAACCAATGGTGTTTCACCTGCTATTATATATGGTGTGCATGAACTGTGTTAAACTACTCCCTGAAGAAGTGCGCATGCGCACGAAACGCGTTGGGTCTTTGAGAGAATTATTTTGCCAGTGAACTCTACCAGGAGCAGACCCCTGCAGAAATCCTCAGTCTCAGACGGCAGGAGAGGCAAGTGCGGCAAGCGGCAAGCGGCTCCGCCGAGCGGGTGACGTCATTCCGGTCACAGACGGGAGACATCGCGAGAAGTGGCCTGCAGTGACGCCCGGCCTGATAGTGATCAGAAGAGGCAACTGCGGCCATTATGGGAGCACCACGCGCTCAAGATCAGCTGCTTATGGACAGAGCCTCTTGTATACCACTGCCTGTTATCTCTGGATTCCTGTAAGTAGGATTCCGGTTTTACACACCGGATCCTAGACCTGCTCCGTCAGTTCACTGACATTTTAGTATTAATATTTAATTAAAATCTCTGTTTTATAGTCAGCCTATCTGTCAGAGTTGTAAGTGGTTGTATGTTTGTGTTTGTGTGTTATTTGTTATATTTATACAGTGTCACGCTATGATTTCTCCCTTGCATTATATACCACGGTTGCTGCTGTGGAGCCTGCTGTCTAACAACTGGATCACCTTTACTGGACATTGCAGCACATCTTTGGACTCATTTATTTTCCATTTGGACATTGAGGCGCCGGTCTGTATTGTTTTTCTGTGCTTTTCACTAACTGTGTTTGGGTTAGTTTTTTCTCGGCAGCCGTACCATATTTAGTTAATATTTTATAAGATATTTCACATTGTGGTTTATAATTTCACTATTTTGCACCATATTGTAATTATTATTATTTTTAGCGCTATATACACCATTTTTTCTTTTAGTCACTATTGTGTATGCATAACCAAAAAGAGCATGTACATAAACTATAACTTTAGTACACAATTTTTCATCACGTACACACAACAACTGTTATTGATAAGAAGTATAATACAACCTGTGGATGAATGACATACCGGTGCCACATGCATTTGTCCACACAGCAGAGAAGAGAAAGGTGTGCGAACCATATTCATCTGTTTCCTAAGTGAATGGTATTTGGACAAATGTATTTATCATAACAAAGAATGAATACATCTATGTAGTACTATGAACATATATGTATTTGCTTACATAAAAAAAATGTGTTTATGACATTCTGACGTGTCTCAACACCACTGGCTGTTTGCTCTGTGTCAGCTGGTAAATTGACGGGATGCTCCTCCTCCAAACCCTGACGTATGTCAGTTTGAACATTATTTCTGAGTGCCACATTGTGCAAAATGCAACATGCAATTATAATATCAGACACTTTAGCAGGCTTATATTGAAGTGCCCCACCAGTTCTATCGAGACACCTAAATCTTGTTTTGAGAAGCCCAAATGTCCTCTCTATGACGGATCGCATTGATATATGGGCAACATTGTACCTCTCCTCTGCTTCACTTTGAGGGTTTTGCACCGGGGTCAACAGCCACGGCCTAATTCCGTATCCTGAGTCACCTATAATCCATGGTGCACACATATGAAACAATTAGTGTTAACATTATAACATACAACATTTATTATAAAAACAATAGTTCATTTTTACACATCATCATATGTACTCACCCACCAGCCAACCAGGTCCAAAATAGCCTTGTTCGAAAGCATGGAAAACTGATGAGTTTCTCAGGATAGAGGAGTTGTGACTGGAACCAGGGAATTTGGCTACCACATGCATAATCTTCATCGTGGCATCGCATACCACCTGTACATTCAGGGAATGGTAGTGTTTACAGTTGCGGTAAGCATGCTCACTCTGACTAGGTGGGATCAAAGCAACATGGGTGCAATCGATTGCACCCATCACACATGGTATCCCGGCTATGGTATTAAAGCCATTCCTGACTTCCAGCCACTCTGTGTGCTGTGTAGGATAATTAATATAGTGCACATAGAAACTGGGTAAAGGCCCGCGAGAATGTAAATTGCGAGACCCCGCCCACTATGCCCACAGTTGTCTGGAATGACGCGGAAGCAAGATAATGTAATGAGCACAGCATTTTAACAAGGCCAGGGACTGCACGACCTCTGGCTGTCACAAAATCTAAATCTCCCCATATCTCTTCATAAAGAGCTAAGATTGCTGCTGAACTCAAACGATAGCGACTTATAATCTCCTCCTCACTCATCCCATCTAACAGGGTTCTCTCCCTGTACAAACGAGCACGAGGCACAACTTCTCTCCTCTCTCTTCTCCTCTCATCTCCTTGCCCTCTCCCTCGACCTCTACCTCTTCTGTCCGCGTGCCTGTCCCTGTCACTGTCCCTGCCACTGTCCCTGCCTCTGTCCCTGTCCCTTCCTTGGCCTATGACATCCTCTCCATCATGAAGCCTCTCGTGCAATAGAATGTTCCTCCGTCTCATAAACATTCGCTTCATTTTCAGGTCTGTAGCTGTGAATGCGCAGGTAATTTTCCTCCTTTAAATACCTATGTGATGATGTCAGGTGACTTGCTAAAGTGCAAGGTGTTACATTAACATATCCAAGTAGTTCACTTGCAACGTGTATCCATTTGCTATTACAAGTATTATTTATGTGTGTTCAGCAGGCAATCATGATATCTGAGATTGATTTAACATGAAGCTTTGTACAAGCATTTATTGGGAAGTATTTGTGGAATGTGTAATGCATGTACCACTTCTGAACGCAACATTCAGTCATCTAATTAGTATACAACCATTACATTGACGTTGAAAAACGTCGTTGCAACATGTCTAATTTGGCATGTTATTGTCACATGTTCACATGAAGTAATTCTACTGTGAATATGCATCATTTAATGGCATCAGGATAGTTGCTATTGATTCAGTTTCAATCGTGTACAAATGAGTAACTATTCTACATGTGTGTATAAGTTAGCATGAAGTGATTGTACTGCTTTGTGTACAATGTAAACATGCAATGTTATTGAGTGTCCAATTGCGGCCGTCATCAAAAGACGGAGGTTACAAATTACATGTAAACATGAAAAAAAAAACTACATTTACGTTTGATCATGCGTTACACATTCAAAGCATTCTCTAATGTATAGCAACATGACTATACGCTGGTTGTGTTAGATGTGTGAAATGTGTTACATCATATAATAAATTGAAGCACACTTAAGTAACATGTTGGATATGATGTGAGCTGCTCCTTTAAGAGTTGAGTATAGGATTTTCCATTGACACATCATAACATGAAGAGTAATGTGACACGCAAATCATCATAACATATAAAAGTACAATGTTCTGAAAATAATAAACGTTAGGGGTGACACGATGAAGTGAATGACCTCGACACTGTAATGGCAAGCACATTTGTATTATGAGCAATAGAACGTAAAGACTACTATAATGTTATAAGTCCCCGCTCCATTGACTCCATTGATGAAGAGATGAGGTTTTTTTTCTAAGTGCCGTTCCGGCAACCTTGCCGATCGTTCTCCCCTCCAACTTGTCAACTTTAGTTGGCGGGACCAATTGCCGATGAAATCTCCATTTCTGAGTGCCGAAAAGCTGATCGGGGCTACTTGAATACAGCCGATTTAAAAATGTGGCGAAAAGTCCTGAAAAGTGGTTTATCGGCAGCCGCATGCCGATACATTTTTTTCGGCAACAAAAAATGCCGATTTTGATCACTTATCGGCGCTTACTGAATCTCAAATGCAATTTTGGCGGGAAAATGCAGATAAAAGCCTTATCGGCGCTTACTGCATGAGGCCCTTAGTCGCCTTGTCTGTGTTGTCTCCTGGCGTGGTCTTAACGGTGTTGTCATGTCATCCTCGTCAATGGCATACATGAACACATATTCTTCTGATGGAGGGGGTGCTCTTGGTGATGGAAGGTTGAAGGTGCCATCCATCCCATCCATGCCATCCTCCTGCTCCTGCGGCCGACATACAGGGGCAGGAACTCCAAGCAAATTTTGTATCCCGCTATGTCAGTCTCTATCTTCTCCATGCGCTTATCCATCTTCTCCATCTGCTTATCCATTTTCTCCATCCGTTGATCCATATTTAGCATGGTCTCTAAAAGAAGATCTATCTTTACCAGCATACCAGAGTTCTCAGGGATATTGACACTTAACCCATTTAGCATGTGACCTGGATGTTGTGCATGGGGTGCTGTGGACAGCTGAGTGGATGGGTGCTGGAGTGGATGAGATAGGGGTTCCCTGGAGAGAAGTGGCAGCGTGGGGTGCAGGAGAAGGTGTCCTGGGGTTTCTCTGGAGAGAAGCGGCAGCGTGGTCGAGGAGTGAAAGAGAAGGTGAAATGTGGGATCCCAGGAGAGCAGCGTCGTCGAGGAGTGCAGGAGAAGGTGAAATGTGGGTTCCCGGGAGAGCAGCGGCAGCATCGTCGAGGAGTGTATGAGAAGGTGAAATGTGGTTTTCATGGGGTGGCTTCCATTTGTTTTGCTTTAATGATATATCAGCAAATTTCTTCTTGACATAATAAGGCCCAGGCTTCTTAGCCTTAGCCTTTGGAGTCGTCAGAAGATTTTCTTTATTAGCCTTTGCCTTTCGCTTTGACTGTGGCTTGGAAAAGGCTCCCGCCTTTTTGCTTTTTCGGCACGGCAGGCACGGCAGAAGAGAGTGGGTTCTTGCGTCCGTAGAATCGGGGTTGATCCGTGGGTGCAGATGGTATAAAGCACAATGCAGTAACTGGACAAGAGCAAGTTCAGATACAGATCAGAGTGTGGTGGGCTATGCAATTTGAGTCATCTTTCATACACTGTGTCCCTATTGTGATTGAGGTGCAGGTGTTAAAAGTAGGCGTACTCTAATGTGCACTACAATTTTTTTCCGCGTGCATGGCCACGAGTTGCTGGTGTTAAAAGTGGGCGTACTGTAATGAGACCCATTAAAGTATAAATACACCACACATTTTGTTGATTGACTGCACATTGAATACACATCGACTCAACATCGAATATACATTCTTGTGCTTGTATTTCTTTCTACACGCAGTGATGCCTGTTAAAAAGATTTCTAAGGATCTCAGCAAGAGAATAAAGGATATGTATACGAGAGGACAATGAATTTCAGATTTTAAACGCTGGTTAAGTACTTCTGGCCTCGTTGGACCAGCAGCCACCGTGAGCTATCATGCCCACGGTAAGACCAAAAAATTCATGAAGACACCAACGGTAACTACTGCGTAAGTAAAGTATTTTGAATATGTTTTCTTTACCGTGCAGTACTGCAATAGCACTTTTATTGGTTAGATAGCTTATTTTTTTTTAGGACCGTTAGAACCATTTTCCTAGCAATTATTAGATATACTGTACTGTACAATTTGTTTTCGGGTTGCACCTCTTCCCTTAATTATCACTCACTTCATTATTACTCATTATGACCCACGCACTCACAACACCCCATTTCTGTACACAGTTTACTGTTTACTGTAAGCAGCATGACACACACATAAAGTACCAGTAATATTATAATATATATATCTATTATTATTTATATCGCTGTATATTTATATAACTATATTATATATCTATTATCGCTGTATATTTATATAATAATATTACTGTATATATATATATATATATATATATATATATATATATATATATATATATTATTTATATCGCTGTATATTTATATAACTACAGTATATAGTATTATATTCAGTATTTTTAGCCATACTGTAGGCCTGAGCATAAATGATGTACTGTACTTGTGGCCTATTGTAAGGTATTGTTGTTTTTCCTTTACACTGTAGGGAGACAACACTTCTGGTTGACCAAATAAGTGAAGAGAATGATGAGAAGAGTGCCACATGGGTCAAAGACACTCTGCAGAAAACTCACACATAGCCGTATCTGAGACCAGCATCAAGAATATGAGACGCAGAATTGGATGGAAATATGGACATGTGAGGTTAGTACTGAACAGTACAGGAGGTAAAAGTGTGGTTTAAGAAACTGTACTGTACCTATAAAATGATTCCATGTCATTACAGAGCGTACCCTATGATAAGGGACGTCAACAAGATCAAGAGAGTGGTCAAGGCCCAGGCATGGATCGACAGTGGCGAAACTTTTCAGGATTGCATCTTTACTAACGAGTTTACTGTATCTCTGGAGAGATTTGCCACCTTTGCATTCCACAAAAAAGGACGCATATCTATGAAGCCGCATCCAAAACACCCAGTGAAGATGCATGTGTGGGGTGCCATCTCTAGGCGTGGACCAGGATGCATCGTCATCTTTGATGGTAAAATTAGGCCCAAACTCAAGCTGTTGCCTTATGCACTGTACTGTACTACTGTAGTGTAAAACATACAGGACACCTGCAAGCTCATATTGAACCCCTAAAATAACCACAACATATATATATATAAGCATATGTGTCACAGAGGAGTGCCACTGAGCATGGCAATATATATTTAAAACCAGAGACAGAACATAAAACACAGACAGAGCTCAGTGCACATCCAGTGAAACTTATACACTTTACAGTGCCTAAATATATATGTATAGATATCTATTAAATAAAATGGTCTTTTAGTTTAACATTTTGGCCAAAGTGTTGTAAGCTCCTGAGCCACTACACGGCAGACCACATCTCAAGGGTCCCTAACACTAATATAAATTCTTAATAACCTGTGCATTACCAGGAAGAATGATTTATAATAAATGTGTCAAAATTAGTTGCATAGTTCTAAGTCTGATTGAAGCTTTTATTAACCTGTACATTACCAGGAAAAGCACTCTGTATTAGATTTGTCACAATCATACTGCAAGCAAGCAAATTCCCCTGAGAGTGGGTGATGCTATGGAGTGAGCTTTTAAACACTTAAATATGGGAGGGGGTGAGCTTCATCAAGATAGAAAGAGCCACCTTCCAATCAGCTAAGACCAGCTGAACAAGAATTGTAAAACATACATGACAACTGCAAGCTCATATTGAACCCCCAAAATAACCACAACATATATATATATAAGCATATAAGTGTCACAGAGGAGTGCCACTGAGCATGGCAATATATATTTAAAACCAGCGACAGAACATAAAACACAGATAGAGCTCAGTGCACATCCAGTGAAACTTATACACGCTACAGTGCCTAAATATATATGTATAGATATCTATTAAATAAAATGGTCTTTTAGTTTAACATGTTGACCAAATTGTTGTAAGCCCCTGAGCCACTACACGGCAGACCACATCTCAAGGGTCCCTAACGCTAATATAAATTCTTAATAACCTGTGCATTACCAGGAAGAATGATTTATAATAAATGTGTCAAAATTAGTTGCATAGTTCTAAATCTGATTGAAGCTTTTATTAACCTGTACATTACCAGGAAAAGCACTCTGTATTAGATTTGTCACAATCATACTGCAAGCAAGCAAGTTCCCCTGAGAGTGGGAGATGCGATGGAGTGAGCTTTTAACCACTTAAATGTGGGAGGGGGTGAGCTTCAACAAGATAGTGCATTATTTTGAGCACTTTTCTTTTCTTGTTAAGGAATCATGAATAAAGTTTTTTTTTCAAGAGAAAATAGTGCCTGAGATTGTGGAATACATCACACGTGAATTGCCAGATGGTCACCGTTTCTACCAGGACAACGATCCCAAACACACCGCGTCTCCTGCGCATATTCTTGCCTGCGGTATCAACTGGGTGAAGACGCCAGCGGAGTAAGTACGATAATCGTGTCTCATTTTTTCCCACTGTGTACTGTATATCTTTAACTAATTCTCCTTCTTTTCCCCCTCCAATGACAGATCGCCAGACTTCAATCCAATTGAAATGGTCTGGCATGAGCTGAAGGATCATATCTGAAAAGTTGTGAAACCCTCCAAAAAGGATGAGTTGGCGAATGGCATACTGAGTTTTTGGAACAATGTATTCACCGTCGAACTATGTAATAAATATATCGACCATATTGCGACTGTGTTGCCCATTGTGATACAGCGTAATGGGCATGCATCAGGAAGGTAGTATGGTACAGTATGATACAGGTAAGTATGGCACAGATTGTTTTACAGTATGCACTTAACTTGTTCTTGTTACGAAGTATTTTACAGTAGTTATACAGTAGTTATAATGTATAATGAGTTCCAGTATACAGTAGTTTGACAGTAGTAACTGCATAGTCCAATATGTAGTAGTTATACTGTAAACAATAGAAACAAAGAAGAAAAGGGGGAGCACAGATGGAGATACACTGAATGACAGTTTAACAACTCTGGGATGTAAATCCCCAAGGTAGTGGATGGGCTGATACTGGAGTGTATAATATCAAACAAATACTTACACGGCCTTGTGTAAGTGTTATCTCATCAAGGTTTCTTTTCTTTTCTTTATCTTCTTTCTGTGTCTTCCTTAAACTGGATCTCTTCACTTCTTCTTGAGTCTTGATGGTTGATTCTTCTGGTGACCAGCTGCTTTTCTCATATGAAGTGTCCCTCAGAAGGAATTAATGACAAAGAAAAGCATCAGAGATGGTATAAATTCCTGAGGGCCACAAATTATAATGAGGTAATAACAGTGATATAAGTAAATGCAGAAAAATAATTCTGCATACACTCACACGGGCAAGTGTGAGTGGACTTCTTTTAGGGGGGTATCTTTATTCTCGCACCACCCCGAAAGTAGGGGAATGGAAACAATGGGTAATCCTATGAGAAAGGATATAAAAATTAAAGGGAATGGGGAAGGAATATAACATAATATAGTACTCACACGGCCACGTGTGAGCCTCCACGTGGAATGGTCTCTTTTCTTGATCTCTCAATGCTGTAGTTTTACTCCCAGATGAAAGAAAGTGCGTGCAGATCCAAGTGAACAAAAAAACTTTATTTTAAAACACATATAAAACAAAAAGCCCTCAGGTCTAACACGGAGGGGTCTAAAAGTCTAAAATGCCCGTCCATTTCCAGAAGATATGTGTCCAGGGTGCGTGGTGTGCCGGCAAACTTAACCCGCGTCCTGGTACAGTCCTTAGCTCCTCTGCCCTGCTTCTGGACGGTGGCCTCACTGGAACAAAATGGCTCAAAAGTTAGAACAACGTGTTTCGCCCTTTCTTGGGCTTCCTCAGATTCCTGAGGAAGCCCAAGAAGGGGTGAAATGCGTTGTTCTGCCTTTGAGCCATTTTTTACTACTGGAGCCACCGTCTGGAAGCAGGGCAGAGGAGCTAAGGACTGTACCCGGACGCGGGTTAAGTTTGCCTGCGCACCACGCGCCCTGGACACATATCTTCTGGAAACGGACGGGCATTTTTAGATCTTCTTATAGAGACCATGTTAAATATGGATCAACGGATGGAGAAGGTGGATCAACGGATGGAGAAGATGGATCAACGGATGGAGAAGATGGATCAACGGATGGAGAAGATAGAGACTGACATAGCGGGGATACATAATTTGCTTGGAGTTCATGCCCCTGTATCTCGGACGCCGGAACAGGAGGGTGGCATGGATGGGATGAATGGGACCTTCAACCTTCCATCACCAAGCGCACCCCCTCCATCAGAAGAATATGTGTTCATGTATGCCGTTGACGAGGATGACATGACAACCCCGTTAAGACCACACCAGGAGACAACACTGACAAGGCGACCAAGACAGGAGGAAAGCATCCTCCCAGACAACCTACCCTCGCCCTCCGCCACAAGCACACCCGCTCCCAGAAGCACACCCGCTCCCAGAATCCCACCCACATACGCTTGCATTGACACGGTGCCCAACATCATCTTGCGTGACCTGTCCCAGCCAGTCAGGGAGAAGTAAAGGTTTGCAAGTGGTGGTGTAGCCCAGAAACATGCCATGTACATTTTCAAGCACCACGTGCCCTACACGGTGTACTGCGGGTGGGCCCACAATGTAAACTACGAAGGGAATCGCGTCAAAAAGGCTCTTCCCGGAAATTTAAGAAAGACTATTGTGGAGGAATTGCGGCGCTATTTTTCAATTAGTGATCATTTATTGAAAATCGGGAGAGACTCCATAAATTGCATTTTGCGGCATACAAGGCATTGTCCCTGGAAGGGTGATCTGATGGGGATCGAATTCGCTGCGTGATTGTATTGTATTCATACTGTCAATGTTTTTACTTACTGTACACCATACACCTGTAAATGTTTTCACTTGCTGTAACTGTACTGCTACTTGTTTTAAATTGTATTCTTCAATGTTTTCAGTTGCTGTACTTCAATAATAAAAAATGCTGCTTATTTTAAATTGTATTCTTAAATGTTTTTACTTACAGTACACCATGAATGTTTTTTTACTTACTCCACCAATAAAAAAAATGCTGCTTATTTTAAATTGTATTCTTAAATGTTTTTACTTACAGTACACCATGAATGTTTTTTTACTTACTCCACCAATAAAAAAAAATGCTGCTTGTTTTAAATTGTATTCTTAAATGTTTTCAGTTGCTGTACTTTACAATTTAAAACAAGCAGCATTTTTTTTATTAAAGTACAGCAACTGAAAACATTTAAGAATACAATTTAAAACAAGCAGCATTTTTTTCTTAAATGTTTTTAGTTACAGTACACCATGAATGTTTTTTTACTTACTCCACCAATAAATAAAATGCTGCTTGTTTTAAATTGTAATTGTTTCATTGCGTTTCAATGAGGCATGAGGCATACTGTACAGTACTGTACACTGTAGGCATGCGCATTACATCAAAAAAGTATTAAAACGCATTATTAGTATTATTAGAACACACATACTGTACTGTAATACATGTACAGAATAAATGCATACTTTTTTACATACTGTACTGTATAATAAACCCCGAAAATAAAAAGTATTGTATACTTTATGAAAAAAACCGCATACTGTTTCAGGTTTTCTATAAAGCTCACAGTAATTCTATCCTAATCAATAAAAATGGCACTGATTCAGATTCAGCAGTGTGCAAGCATCGTTACAAAAAGCGATATCCATCGAAATCCCTCCATTTGCCGTTCTCAGCGTGATGACAAAGTTTCATTTCTGAGGAAGAAAAATACAAGTATAACTGTAATGGCAGGTTCAAATTAGTCTGTCCCCTAAAGAAGTTTCCGCAGTCCCCTCGGTCAGTCCCAATAATAATTTTCTCGGGGGGCATCTCTTGTTCACATAAACGCATACGTCTAGTTGTGATGATGCGCATATGCGTTTCAACAAGCTTCCAATGCGCATGCTCCTACCTGTCCATCAATTGTTCAGTATTTACTGTAGAAGCTGCTCAGCCAATGATATTGGTGGACTACATTTTGGCGAATTGTGACTAAAAGAACTAAATAACCATTAGCAAAGCGATTGATTACAGGAGAATCGCTTTACTGTGCATTGATATTGATATGGTAAAAAAACAATTACATACGGCAGCTGTACCCACCATAGACATTGCCATTCGGTTGGCGCCGAGCCACTGACAGTCCCGTAGTCTTGATTATACATGTAGTTGACAGGTGAAAGTGAGCCTGCTACACCTGTAGTTGACAGCTGATGAAGCTGAAAATCGCTTTGGTACATGCAAGCTTGCTGGTATGTGTACATGAAATCCTGCTCAGGCTGCAGGTATCCAGGCGGGGGCAGATAGTAAGGGTTGCCGGTAAGCAGGTTTTCACAGATGGTCGGACCATTATTGGAAGCCGGTGCTGGCGCTGGCACATTGCTTGCCTGGGACTGACGATTCTTATTTTGTTTTACAATGACCTTTCGCCTTTTGAACTCTCCATGATCAAAGATACTGGAAAATCAGAGGCAACACACCAATACCCTCCTCCTGTAACTCCAGGTGCAGGAGCAATATGAAAAAAACGCGGATCGATACATAACTTTTTCCTTATTGCACGCTTCCACACATGAGCATCTGGTGAAAATTTGTAAAAGTCATAATTTTCGATAAAATATTGATAAATTTGACCAACTGTGGCCATCTTATCATCTGCTGAACTAATTGCTGACCATATTAAATAAGCGTACGTTATGTTGGGCTTTTTGAACACGGATTGCAGTGGTGTACTCATCGCTGGACCTTTCTGGACAATGGAATAGAACACCAGACACTTTGCATTTAGATTTTAATATGAAACGCCTAAATAGTGTTGTACAACGCCCAGTGTTGTACAACTTCTTCAGTACCAAGGTCAATTCACAAAGGACCAATGTGTTATTTTTTAAACACCTGCAAGTTGACACATTACTGAAGCGCATGCGCATACAGTACGTTAGAATTCATTACAATTCATGAATATCAGCCACCTGGCGGATACGCGAAGAATTGCAACCAATTAAATCCGAACCATTCTCATTAAACAGATCAAGCGCGGGTGACGCCAGCATGATTGCGACATGAATACGGCACAAAGGTCGCATGAGCGCCGCATGAACGCGGCAAAGCGCGTGGCATTCGGAAAAAGTCACCGGTAAATATCCGAGAAGTGTTAAAATAAAAGGGGCCGCGGCTCTATATGCACTTAACTGCATTAATTTTTTCTTTCCTTTTCAGAGACAGCTGCACTACCAATCCTGTTACAAAGTATTTTACAGTAGTTATAATGTATAATGAGTTCCAGTATACAGTAGTTTGACAGTAGTAACTGCATAGTTCAATATGGAGTAGTTATACTGTACACAATGCCATTACAGTATATGCACTTAACTGCACTATTTTTTTCTTTCCTTTTTAGAGAGATCTGCACTAAAAAAGGATGGGCGGGGGGAGTGGGGGGTATCATGTGTAAATTGTGTGAACTGTGTGTATAATGTATCTACAGTCATGATTTGCACAACCCCCCCCCCTCTCTCAATGAACTACAGAATGCAATGTGGCCATGACGAAGAAGAGAAAGACTGAAAATTTGTATTACTGTTTTTAGTATTATAAATTTGCATTATACATGATTATTTGTATTTTTCATTCTTCCATGATTATCCACCGGCCCTTAATTTTCAACTGACAGAAGAACTTCAGTACGTGTATAAAGAAGATAAAGACTTAAATTTGTATTATTCATGATTATTTGTATTTTTTATTCCTGATAAAATAAAATAAATATTTCTTTACATTCACGATAATCATAATCATTGAAACACCCCCCACCCCTCACGTTGTAAGGCTTGTGTGTGAAGTGGTGGGGGGGGGGAGTGGTTGAAGTTCCAAGAAGTGCTAATCAGATTAACATATTAAATTCGGGAAGGGATTATCACATTTGTGAGAGGTGTCGATAAGAAGTTGAAATCCTTGAGCCTTGTGTGTGTGCGGTGGAGGGGAGGGGGGTAAAGCTGTATGATGGATTACCTGTAGTTCAAAGAAAGATTTCTCTACAGGTCATCATAATGTTTTTATCCCCACACCCCCAAATAAAAATCACAGTACTATGCCACCCACCTCATAAAGAACGTACATGACTACTGTGGAATTAAAAAGCACCAGTGCTGATTGATTCTCATAATATCCAGAAGTGTTATGCAAGCACATGTCGATAACCAAAAAAAAATAGATATTTGTAAAACTTGATTCTCATAATATCCAGAATTGCTACGGAAGCCCATTTTGATAACAGAAAAAATATATATATTTGTAAAACTTGATTCTCATAATATCCAGACGGGTTATGCAAGCCCATGTCGATAACCAAAAAATATATATATATTTTTAAAACTTGAACTAACTTCCAAACGAATGGGAAGTTATACATGCTTGCCACCCACCTCATAAAGAACATGCATGACTAGTGTAGAATTAAAAAGCAACAGTCTGATTGATTCTCAGAATATCAAGAATTGCTATGTAGGCACATGTCGAGAAATGAAAATAAATAACAATAAAAACATAACTTTTTTTTCAGACTTGAACTTCTAAATGAATGGGAAGTCATACACCCATGCGCAGGAATGTAAGTCCACGTTCGGGAAGATTCAAGCCAGAAAGCCATCCATTACAAATGAATGGTGTGGGAGAGGTGTAGATAAGAAGTTGAAATCCTTGAGCCTTGTGTGTGTGCGGGGGAGAGGGGGAGAGCGCTGTATGATGGATTATCAGTTCAAAGAAATATTTTCAAAATGTCATCATAATGTTTAATGCGTCGAAATGTGATACTGTAACACGCCTATGCGTTTCAACAATGTTCAAATGAGACATACTGTACTGTACAGTACACGCATGCGCATAAAATAAACAGTATGAAAAGAAGTAAAAGTATTGATTACTAAATAATACATATACTGTAGAAATGTGATAATTTTATATTTGAAGAAGACGCAACGTTATATTCTTGTAATACTGTATAAATCTTCAAATTTACAATTACTGCGCGCGCACACAGACTTGCAAAAAATGTACGGCTGTACTGTAGGTTGAATTGCTATTAGACTTTTAAGACAACAGCTCGCGATCGCCCACCTGAGCTTTTAGACGGTATTGCAGTTTTGCAGACAGCGCTAAAAATCCGAGCGCTAACATATCGAAAACCACTCCGGAAAAAAAGACAACAGAACGCGTCTGGGCGCGGTTATTAGAGCAGTGCGGCTACAGCCGCCTTAGGATAAAGGCGGTCGCAGCTGTACACATACAGGATAACAGTTGAATGCAAGCAAAATTGTTGATCTTAGCTGATTGTGTTGTTGGAGGGGATCTACTCTGTCGGGCTTAGTTGGGCTCCTCATCAGAGATAAAGCTGCTGGGTTCAACTGGGAAAAACTCCTCCTCGTATCCAATGCTTACACTGGACCAAGTGGCTCAGCTGGGATCCCAGGATAGATAGTAAGATAAGGAAAGTGTTTACAAATGTAAAAACAGATTTATTGAGCTAAAAAAAAAATGTAAAAGATATGTCCGCCAAAGTAACACTGTGAATGTCAACTGGATCCTGCAACTATCCTTGCTCGTTCAAGGAAATGTCCCGCGTGCCTGTTCACCGGTATCTCAGTGTACACAGCCCTTCTCCGTCACATGAGGGTCATTAGTAGTTCAAAGCGATGTCCCGTGTCCTTCTCCGCTGGTACCTCCGTGCACCTGCATCACTTCCGTGTCACATGAGAGTTCTAGTCGAGTCTCACGAGATTTCCGTGAGGTAGTCATAGTCTATCTTTGAAACTAATCACACATACTCCACATCCACATTCTCCATCGTAATAGTTTTGCCTTTGGCTTTGTCAGGGGCATATGTTGGAGCTGCTCACCCTATCCCTATTTATACCCTGTATCAATAATAAGGAAATGGGCAAACATATAATAAAAATTAAAAATGGTATTGCTCTTTGAATTTAATGTCTTCTTGTAAGAGTGTTGTCCTCCTCGCTTTCCATTTTTAGACATAATATTTTTAATATTAGCAGTACAGTACTGACTAAGGATCAAGAAGAAGTTTTAGCCAAAGGGTTACATTTCTCTCCTTCTAAAAAACTCAACACATTAAATACTTATATAGATGTAAACATGTTTGTCAGGAAACTGACTTTAAAAAAGTATTTTCATAGTAGGACTGATTTATGTCAAAATCCATTAATACCAGCTAATTTGGAATACAAACACACATTATTGAAAACTAAATCCAAATTCAATCCTACTTTATGTAAAGGAAATTTCATTGAGACTTTCTAGTCACTGGTACAAGGTGATTGTCATGGAGACCAGAACTTTTAACACCTTAATTACCTGGATCCTTTGATTGAGCAAAGCAAGAGATAAAATAAATTGTGGTTTATTTACAACATGAACATACACAGTTTGATTTACAAAATACTACGAACTAATACTTACTGGAACGGGGCACAACGAAATAAAATGTTCCCAGACTAAAATTCCCAGAAAAAAAGTCTGTTGGCACCAATTCCCAGGAGCAGGAGTTGGTGCTCAAACAGAGCCACAAAATAGTCTTTGGCTAGTGGTGCCGCTCGCAACCACTTTTCCCCCACCAAAGGTACTCCGTTTGTTGTTCCGCCGTAGGATTGGTTCTGGATCCCCTTGTTCTTACGAACTACCAACTTAGGTTACGATGGGATAACATTTCGAATACAGCTCAGATGAATCTAACTCCCGATTGGCTGCACAGACTTTTAAAAGCACCATCTGTACACTCTGCAGCGAATCGTAGCATGGGAACTAAACTTCCCACCTATGGCAAGGTTGCCAGTACTTCATGAAACCGGACAAAGGGGCTACAAGATATGCCACGGGCATGCACGGACTTCACACCTTTCCCGCTTAGCATACCTAACCAAGCCCGCTTCCCCGGCGACATCTTGGCTCCCTTCCCCGGACATCTGGACATCTGCTAGGGGTAAGCTGTTTACATCTCCCCCTCCCCACTTAGCACATTAATATGTCAAGTCCTTTGTTAACTCTGGACCTGGACAGACATTCTGGGGCCATCCCCGCAGGGTGCCTTAGAAGTCTGGGGTTAAATTATGAATGTCTCGCTTGCAGGGATGTCCTGCGATATACCTTTTGATCATGGTACTTGTGGATCAAGTGTTTCCGCTGCTCTGCCTGCTTGAAGGAAAACTCCCTTGCTCTTTTAATATTAATACACTTAAAAGAAGGGAACATTCATTCATGACTTTTCCTAAAAGTTTATAAAAAGTAAACTATAACCATTTTAGTGATGTACCCCCAGCCGCACGCAAAGCAAAATTCAAAGCGCTAGGACGTTCCTAGCCAAAGTTAGCTTACCGCTTATGTGCTATGCGTGAGGGTGCTGGCATTTAAAACATTTTTTCCTTTCTGCGGTCTGTGGGGAAACACTGATACAAATTTCATAATTGACATATTACTGGTTACAATACTTTTACAGTTTCATTGTAGGTATTGCTGGGGTCACCTTATACCTAGCGGAACACACACAGACAATTCTAACACTTTTACAGGGTTGCAGCCATTGCTGGGCTGCAGAGCAGACACTCTACATTTTCCCAATATGACTCAGGTGCACCAAGCCAAGGTGTAATATGACTCAGGTGCACCCAGCCAAGGTGTTTATTTACTGGCCTGGGTGCCCCTCACCTTCACAGTGATCTGGATAAGTTAGAATCCAAACAGAATAGTATGAGGTTCCAACACAATCTATCAAACTCCCAAAGTCAAGCGCTAAAAGAAATTCAAACAATGATCAAATAGTGATCAGAGCTGCTGACAAGGGTGGGGGAACAGTTGTGCTATAAAGGGAGAAATATTTGAAAGAAATCTATAGACTGTTAGAGGACAGAAATACGTATGCAAGGTTTGATAGTATTCCTACTGAGATATTCTTGCATGATCATAATACTGTACTCTTCTGGATAAGGGAAAAAGCTTGGGTATACTCAATGATTCCGAGTATGTTTTTTTAAATACTAAAGAACTAGTAATTCCTATCCTTTATATATTGCCCAAAATACATAAAGATCTGTACAATCCCCCGGGACGTCCGATAGTGTCGGGGATTGATTCCCTGACCTCTAATGTTTCTAAATATGTTGACATATTTCTCCAGCCTTATGTAACTCAATTAAAATCCTACCACCCAAATCCTGCAAATATTTGCAGATTTAAATTGGGAAGAGTATTTTTGCTAGTTACCAGTGATATAACATCACTATACACCGTGATAAATCATGGTGATGACTGCAAAGCCGTGGACAACATCCAGTTTCCTGGTGTGGACACTGATCCTGTGAAAAGGACTATCTACTGTGCCCATTTGCTTTTTGCATTTCGTAAGTAGGGTTTTAATTTTTCCCTATCCGGAGCTGAGCACCCACGTCACTTTTCCAGTGTATGTCACTACTTTATTTTAAAGTGTATTCTATTAAATCAGTCATTCTTTTGGCTTATCACTAGGAGTTAGTAGAAGTCTGTATGTTTCATGTGTGTTGGTCTGTAAGTCTTGTTGGTTCTAATCATCAGTTTTTTATATATATTTTTTTTTATATTTTAAGTTGAATGATTTTAAGTATCCAACGGTTATACACTATAATTGGTTTCTGGTTTTCTTTCCACATGTTGTGAGAAAACAATAAAGACTTATCAGAAGAATCCTAGTTCAACAGGACTGGACATTTATACAGTGGCGGCCGCCTTTATCCTAATGCGGCCGGATCCGTGGCGCTCTGATAATGGCGGGCAGATGCATTTTTTTTTTGGTCCGGAGTGAATTGCCTTATTTTAGCTCTCGTAATATTAGCATTTTATTATCGCTGTCTGCAAAACTGCAATACCGAATAAAAACTCAGGGGGGCATTCGCGAGCTGTTGTCTTGGAAGACTAATACAGTACTTTAGCAGTTCAACCTATGTCAATACACAGTCTGCGTGTTCGCGTGCAGTAATTGTAAATTTGCATTTTTATATATGCATTTGCAGTGCTGTATGTCTCATTTGAAAATTGTTGAAATGCATAGGCGTGTGGCGTGTGCTGTAACAGTGTCACATTTCGGCATATACAGTACAGCCCTCTTCCCTTGCTCTCCCCCGCACACACACAGGATAATTTACTGCACTGCAGTATTTCAACTTCTTATCTTATCTACAGTACAGTACACCTCTCCCACACCATTCCTTTGAATGTGTGTCTTTCTGGTTTCAATCACATTCCTGCTTGACAGCTGATGATTACTGCGCATGCGTCTGAAAGTTCACCACTGCTTGCTTGAGTGAGTGACCAAAAAATATATATTTTTTTCTCCTCATTTTTTATATTTATGTTCTCCACAAGAAACCTGCATAAACAATCTTGATATTACGATATTCAATATGTGCTGTAGCTTTTGACTGCGACACTGTGCGTTTGACTGCACATGGTTGATTTGTGTGCTTTTTATGTACAGTACTGTATTTGGGGGTGTAGGGATCAAATTATTATGATGACCTGCCTTTTGAAAATATGCAATTTCTTTGAACTGCAGTAGAGCTAATCATTCATGCTGCTGTACCCTGTTCCCCCCTACCCCACGCACACACACAAGGCTCGCTCAAGGATTTGAAACTCTTATCTACAGAGTCATTCAATTTCTGAAGCTTGCCATTGTGTTTTCAATCCGTCCCTAGCCGAGCATCACCTCTCTATGCGCCTGCGTGTAATCCTCTTTGAGATGGGAGCTAGTTGATTACTGCGCATGACTCACCAACCCCCCCCCCCAACCCTTTGAGGCTTTGTTTACGGTAACGCTTTGGAAAATCCCTTCTCGAATTTGATATATAAATCTGATTTGCACAGCACTGTGAGAATTGAGAGTTAAAAAAAACATTGACTGATTCATGATGTTTTGTCATTCTTTCTTTTTCTTTGGTGTAGGTGTGTATGTGTGTGGGGGGGGGGGTGTTGTCAATGATTATGATTATCGTGAATGTAAATAAATATTTATTTTATTTTATCAGGAACAAAAAAACAAATATAAAAATAATCATGAATAATACATAATGCAGTCTTTAGGAAATTGAGGGCCGGTGGATAATCATAAATAATGCACATTGATAATAATATTAATTAATAATATATAATATATAATATATAATAATATATATATAGTAATATAATTTTTTCCGTCTTTATCTTCTTCCTCATTCTGTGTACAGTGCAGTAGTTCACTGAGAGAGGAGAGGTTTTGTGTACATCATGACTGCAGTTTACATACTGTACACTTAACTGTACAAACAGTTCACAGACTGTACACGATACCCCCCCTCATCCCCAGTCCATCCTTTTTTTCTGAAAAGACAAGAAAACAAAAAATTAGTGCAGTTATGTGCATACTGTATTATGGCATTGTGTGCTGTGTAGTACTGTCAAAATAGTCTATACTGGAACTACTGTATACTCTGACTACTTTTAAATACTTTGTAACCAGATGGCTGGTGCTGCTCTCTCTGGAAAGAAAAAAATCAGCAGTTACTGTAGGTGCATACTGTATTATGGCATTTTGTACTGTATAGCTACTCCATATTGGACTACAATATGCAGTTAGTACTGTCAAACTAGTCTATACTGGAACTACTGTATACTCTGACTAGTGTTAAATACTTTTGTAACCAGATGGCTGGTGCTGCTCTCTCTGGAAAGAAAAAAAAGAGCAGTTACTGTAGGTGCATACTGTATTATTGTATTGTGTACTGTATAGCTACTCCATATTGGACTACAGTATGCAGTTAGTACTGTCAAACTAGTCTATACTGGAACTACTGTATACTCTGACTACCAGGAAAGAAAACATCTGTGCCATACTTACCTGTATCACACTGTACTTACAATACTACAGTATAGTACTATACCATACTACCTTCCTGATGCATGCCCATTACGCTGTATCACAATGGGCAACACAGTCGCAATATGGTCGATATATTTATTACATAGTTCGACGGTGAATACATTGTTCCAAAAACTCAGTATGCCATTCGCCAACTCATCCTTTTTGGAGTGTTTCACGACTTTTGGATATGGTCATTCCGCTGATGCCAGACCATTTCGATAGGATTGAAGTCTGGCGATCTGTCATTGGAGGGGGAAAAAAAGGACAATTAGTTTAAGAGATACAGTACACAGTAAAAACAGTGGGAAACAATGAGACACGGTTACTGCACTTACTCCACTGGCGTCTTCACCCAGTTGAAACAGCGCTCAAGGATATGCGCTGTTGACGCGGTGTGCTTCGGATCGTTGTCCTGGTAGAAACAGTGACCATCCGGGAACTCAAGTGTGATGTATTCCACAATCTCAGGCACAATTTGCTCTTGGAAGAAAGCTTTATTCATGATTCCTATAACAAGAAAAGAAAAGTGCTCAAAAAACTGCACACTAGTACAGTATAGTGCGTAAGGCAAAAGCGTGTGACATACATTTGACTGTACCTTCAAAGATGACGATGCGTCCTGGTCCACGCCTAGAGATGGCACCCCACACATGCATCTTCACTGGGTGTTTTGGACGCCGCTTCATAGATTTGCAACCTTTTTTGTGGAATGCAAAGGTGGCAAATCTCTCCAGCGAAACAGTAGACTCGTCAGTGAAGATGCAATCCTGGAAAGTTTCTCCATTGTCGATCCATGCCTGGGCCTGGACCACTCTCTTGATTTTGTTAACGTCCCTTATCATGGGGTATGCTCTGTAATGACAAGGAATAAATAATTTTAGAGGTACAGTACAGTTTCTGGAGAGGGAGTGGCTCAGTGAGTAAAAGACACTGAGTGGCACTGAGAGTTTGAAGCAAGGGAGCCTGGTTCAATTCCCGGTGTCAGCTCCTTGTGACCTTGGGCAAGTCACTTTATCTCCCTGTGCCTCTGGCACCAAAAACATAGATTGTAAGCTCCACGGGGCAGGGACCTGTGCCTGCAAAATGTCTCTGTAAAGCGCTACGTATAATTAGCAGCGCTATACAAAAACATGTTATTATTATTATTATTATTATTATTATTAACCAACACTTTTACCTCCTGTACTGTCCAGTACTAACCTCACACGTCCATATTTCCATCCAATTCTGCATCTCATCTTCTTTATGCTGGTCTCGGATACAGTGAGATTGTGATTTTGCTGCAGAGTGTATTTGACCCTTTATGCACTCTTCTCATCATTCTCCTCACTTATTTTGTCGACCAGAAGAGTTGTCTCCCTACAATGTACAGATAAACAACAATCAGGTAAGTTACAGTGCAGTAGGCCACAAGCACAGCACATCATTTGCAGTAAAAATAGTATACAATGAGATAGATCTACACAATATATTGTTCTATTAATATGCAGCAATATAAACAATATATATACTGTTGTTATATAAATGTACCGAAATAACTATAAAATTAGATAGATCCACACAATATATTGTTCTATTAATATGCAGCAATATAAACAATGATAGATATACGGTATTATATAGTTATATAAATATACTTACGCGTTAGTTACCGTTGCTGTCCTCGTGCGTTGTTTGGTTATTCCGTGTGCATGATAGCACACGGTGGTTGATGGCACAATGAGGCCAGAAGCAGCTAACCAGCGTTGGATATCTGCAAATCGGTGTCCGCTCATGTACATCTCCTTAATTCTCATGCTGAGATCCTTTGAAATCTTTTTAACAGGCATTGCTGCGAGTAGAAAGAAATACAAACACAAGAATGTATATTCGATGTTTAGTCAATGTGTATTCAATGTGCAGTGAATCCACAAAATGAATGGTGTATTTATACGTTAATGACTCACATTTGAGTACGCCCACTTTCAACACCTGTACCTCGTCGCCATGCATAAAAGGTTACACACTTTGCATAGCCCACCACTCGATGATCTTTATCTGAACTTGCCCTTGTCCAGATACTGCATTGTGCAATCTGCTTCCATGGATCAACCCCGATTCTACGGACACAGGAACCCACTCGCCTCTGCCGTGCCTGTCATGCAGAAAAAGCGAAAGGCGGCGGCGGCGGCGGCGGCGGCAGCCGTTTCCAAGCCAAGGCCAAAGCGACAGGCTAAGGCTAATAAAGAAAACCTTCTGCTGACTCCAAAGGCTAAGGGTTTTAAAACACGTAAGCCTTATTATGTCAAGAAGAAATTTGGTGATGTACAAACAACGCAAAACAAATGGCAGCCAACCCATGGAACCCGCAGACCACTTCCTCGTTTATGCTTCGATGACTCTGCCGCCGCTCTCATGGAAATCTACAGCCCATCTTCTCCACTACTCGTCCACGATGCTGCCGCCGTTCTCCCGGAAACCCACAATCCATCTTCGCGACTGCTCTTCGACTACGCTGCCGCTGGTGCCCCTGAAATCCACAGGTCACTTTCTCCATCCCTCATCGACGACGCAACCGCTTCTCCTCTCCCGGGAATCCACAGGTCACCTCCTCCACCCTTCTTCGGCGACGCTGCCGCTTCTCTCCATGGAACACCCATCTCATCCTCCATAGCACCCATCCACCCAGATGTCCACAGCACGCCATGCACAAGAACCAGCTCGTTAGACCGCATGCTGAATGGGTTAAGTGTGGATATCCCCAGGAACTCTATTGTGCTGGCAAAAATAGATCTGCTTCTGGAGACCATGCTAACTATGGATCAACGGATGCAGAAGATAGAGACTGACATAGCGGGGATACATCATTTGCTCTGTGTTCATGCTCCTGTATCCCCGACGCCGGAGCAGGAGGGTGGCATGGATGTGAGGAATGGGACCTTCGACCACCTTCCATCAGCAAGCGCACCCCCTCCACCAGAAGATTTTGTGTACATGTATGCTGTTGAGGAGGAGGATAACATGACAACCCCGTCAAGACCACGCCAGGAGACAACACGGCGACCAAGACAGGAGGAAAGCTTCCTCCCAGACAACCTACCCTCGCCCGCCACCACAAGCACACCCGCTCACAGAAGCACACCCGCTCCCATAACCCAACCTACATACGCTTGCATCGAGACGGTGCCTGACATTATCCTGCACGAGCAGCCCCAGCCACTCAGGGAGAAGTATATGGTGATGAGTGCTGGTTTACCCCACAAGTATGCCATGTTAATTTTTAAGCACCACGTGTCCTACTTGGTGTACTGCGAGTGGGCCTTCAAAGGGAACTATGAAGGAAATCGTGAAAAAAAGGCACTTCCTGAAAATGTAAGAAAGACTATTGTGGAGGAATTGCGGCGCTTTTTTGGAATTAGAGATCCTTTAATAAAAAGCGTTCGAGACTCCATTAATTGCATTTTGCACCATGCAAGGCATCGGCCCTGGAAGGACAATCTGGTGGGGTATGCATTTGCGTGAGTGTTCAACTGTTGTTTATTTTTTGTAAATGTTTTTGTAAATGTTTTTACTTGCTGTACTTAAATAATGGAGATGTTGCGTGTTTTAACTTGTATTAATAAAGAAATGTTTTTACTTACTGTACACACAGGAAAAGGGAAACACAAAATGATTGTGCCCCTAAAGAATTCACTAAAATGCACACCACTAGGTATAAAAAATAGCTTTTATTAGATTGACTTAAAACATATATTACCAAAGATAGGTGTAACGTAAGTTAAAAATAAATTACATCGAAAAAAAGGTGTCAAGCATCTATGTCATCTAGTGTGTATGGTGTCAATATCCCATTTTACAAGCTAATGATGGTGGGACTCAAAGGCATAGGATGCAATAGGTCAGGGTATTTACTCCTCTGGATCAGCTGTTAGACCAGATGGTAACTGTATAGAAGTCAGCGAGAACAATTGAGGAGTGATAAATAACCAAGTAGGAGACTGACAACATTGCACGTCCAACGCGCGTTTCCCTCCAGCAAAGGACCTTCTTCAGGGACAAATTTTACTGGGGGGGAGAGGACTGAGCCCTTATATACCCTGTCAATATCTTAATTGTACGAATGATTACCAGCAGCTGTAGCGCATGCGCACTGTGCTCACGCCCGCAGCAGTGAAATAAAGTGTCACAATACTCATAGGAATAGATGCTATAAAGTTCTAATGTCAAAATAACCACAACATACTTTTGGTAATAGCTTCCCGTTTGTTTCCCGGGCAGAAACAGCCATTTAGAAGCATAGCTGAGCCCTCGCCGGGTACTGCGCATGCGCGAGGACTAGGATAATCCTGTTGGAAACTAGCCTCGTGTCGCGCATGTGTGGGAACTTAGAGAAAATCCTATAGATGTTAATCAAGAATTGCGCATGCGTGGGGACTTAGAAGATATTCAGGTTATACATTCGTCAAGTCCTGCGCTTGCGCGGAGACTTGGAACATCTACCTTATTAAATGTACATCAAATATCGCGCATGCGCGGGGACTTGGAGCTACTCCAAGTGGTGATCTGAACCGGAGCGCATCAGCTACGTACCGCGCATGCGCAACAACTTGCAGCTTGATGTCTGTGGTAACCATAAGCCGAAGTAGGCAAATACACCGTAGTAAAACACAGCCGTGTATTGCGCATGCGCGAAAACTTAGAAAAAGTCCCAGTTAAGAGACTATTCTAGTGCGCACGCGCAGGCTGATTGCAAGATATTCTAATGCACGAAGTTGAAATAGCATTGCCAACCAGCCTTACATATGGTTGTTAAATGCCACCATAGTGCACATGGTAACCAAAATAAAGTGTATTAAACATAAACAGGGCAAAGAGGGTAGTGGTCCTGTCATAGTATAGCAACTATATGTCTATTGCACATACTGAAAAACCCCAGCAGGTATATGTTACTGAGCAATGTGTCATTAATAATGCAGTAATAAACCAAAAAATCTTGACTTAATAAAAAGTATAAATGCGTCAGAGTTATTTTCTAATCTTCCAGAATTATAAATTGATCTGCATGTATACACACATTACACACATAATAAACCCAAAACAGGTTTTAGAGCTATGGTATTATAGTCACTAATTTAAAGAAATAACAGTGATCGTAAAGTAGTATCAAACAATACCAAGACTGGTTACAAACACAGGCGGCATAGAAAATGAACAGACCGGTCATAAGAGGAGGCATGAATAGTAGTGTACACAGGGGAAGAATAAAATGATACAATTGTTCAACCACAAAGCTGGATTTAAATAAAAGGTGTAAAGGTGAACCCTTCATTGAGTCCATTTGGACTCCTTGTTTATAACTTATAAATCTATTCTGCTTCGATACGAAGCAGGGATTGGTCAGTATTACCGCCTCTCATGGGGCTTTTTAGTTGATAAATGCCCATGAATTTAATGACATTCACATCGCCATTGTGACATTGTGTGACGTGTCTAGCAACTGACGTTTCAGCAGCATGCTTGATTGAATTGATATGTTCTAAGACACGTCTACGGAGTTGTCTGGTAGTCTTCCCAACGTATCTCTTACCACAGTTACATGTGATAAGATAAATAACGTTGGTAGTCCGACAGTTGATAAAACTATCCACACAATATTGCATAGTGTTGTCATGATTGGCAAATTCTTTGGCAACGTGAATGTACAGTATCTGCAGGCTTTGCAGCCCTGACAGCGGTACATCCCTTTAACAGGACTCAACCATGTAGTTGTCTTAGCACGCTGAAAATGACTATTCACAAGGGAGTTTTTAAGATTTTTGGAGCGCCTGCTAGTCATGCTAGGTCTTGGGCCTATAACCTTCGCCAAGTGTACATCGGCTTGAAGGAGGTGCCAGTGTCTAGCAAAGATCTTTTTAATAGCCCACCATCTTTTGTCAAAGGTGCCGATGACTCTGATTGTGTTGTCCTTTGATTTCTTATTTTTACTTGTGGACAAAAGAGAACTCCTGTCACTGTGCAGTGCCCGATGATAAGCCTTGTTCAATGTTTTTATGTTGTACCCACGGTTGAGGAACCTCGAGCGAAGTTCTTTGGATTGAATGGTGAATTCTCCGATAGTAGAACAGTTTCTCCGAAGGCGAAGATACTGTCCTGTCGGGATACCAGCAATGAGGCTGCCAGGGTGCTGGCTCTGAGCCAATAACAGGCTATTCGTAGCCGTGCTTTTCCTGAAGACCATCGTTTGAATATTACAGTCATGATCGACATAAATATTTAGGTCCAGGAAGGTTATAGATGTCTTGCTCAGCACAGTTGTTAACCTCAAATTGAGCATATTGGTATTGAGTTTCTCAACAAATTCATAGAGAAGGTTCTGAGGGCCTTCCCATAAAAGCAGGATATCATCTATGTATCTGATCCACATTGAAATGTGGTCAGTATACATAGATAGTTCCTCATTAAAGACGTGGGTACGTTCCCACCAGCCCAGGTACAGGTTGGCATACGTGGGTGCACAGGCTGTGCCCATCGCTGTACCCTGGGTCTGGTGGTAATATGACCCATCAAAAACAAAGTAATTGTGGGTTAGAACATAACTGAGTATGTCTAACACGAATGCATTGTGTCTGTTAAACCTACAGTCCCTAGTGGTCAGAAAGTACTTGACAGCAGCGAGACCATTCTCGTGGATAATGGAGGTATATAGTGACTCAACATCTAAACTCACGAGAATGGTCTCAGATGTAACGTTAATACCATCAAGTCTCTGTAGTGTATCTTTCGTATCTTGAAGATACGATGGGAGACTGATAACAAAGTCTCTTAGGACCTTGTCCAGGTATATACTGCTGCCTTCGGACAAACAGTTATTTCCCGAAACAATCGGGCGACCAGGGGGGGACTGTAATCGTTTATGTACCTTGGGTAAGGTGTAAAATGTCGCCACTGTGGGTGACTTAGGGTACATAATGTCAAACTCGTTCCGGCTTATCATGTCTGTATCAAGGGCATCTTGTAAGATGTTATACAATTCGGTTTTATATTTAGATGTTGGACTGCACTCAAGGGTCTCATAACAATCTTTATCACTGAGAAGCCTAAGGTTTTCTCTAACATAGGCTTCTGTGTCTTGGATCACAATGTTTCCACCTTTATCAGATGGTTTGATAGAGTAAGCTTTATTGGACATAAGGTCTTTTAGACCGATCCTTTCCTCAGATGTAAGATTGTTGTCAGATTTATAGTGTCTAGGCTCAGCTTCTAGGTCTCTAGTGACACAAGCAACAAATAATTCAACTGCTGGGCAGATGGTAATCGGCGGAGTAAAGTGACTCTTGATCTTTAGATGTGTAAAGGGACCAGTAATATCAATGTTGGTAGAAACATTTTGGTCAAACAACTGACAGAGATCAGCCACCTCCTGTCTTTCTTGTACACTCAAACCGTCAGTGAGTGCATCTGGGTTGTTGTTAATCCGTTTAGAATAAAATTTGTGTAACAGTAACCGTCTGCCGAAAAGGTTTAAGTAGTTCACCCACTCAAATAAATTGAAATCGGATGTGGGTGAAAAGGAGAGGCCCTTTTTCAACAGATTAAGTTGAATCTCACTGAAGGAGTGACTGGACAAATTGAAAACTTGCATAGCGTCATCATCTATAGTATTATTAGGCACTAGGTAGGAGCATTGGGGTTTCTTTATGTTCTTAGACTTCTTTTTTCCCCTTCTGGTTTTGTGCCTAGGAGGGCTTGTGCTAAAAAACCGGCCTGCGTGTCTTTAGTGGCCTTCCTGCCTTTATCTCTATTTTGACCCTGCGGTTTAGAGCCCGACTGTTCACCTTCAGAGGCTTCTGTCTCTGATGAAGAATAATCAGAGAAATTGCCCCTTCTCCTTGACCTAACAGGGTATCTATAGATAGTGCCTTGTTCGTAATCATTGGTATCTCTTAGGTACTTAGTGTGTTTCCTATCCTTAAGTTCTTGTCTAAATTTGGTCATATTGAGCTCAAGTTTTTTTTCCATTTCCTCAAATTCCTGCAGTTGGTTATATTTACTGAGATCCTTAAGGCTGACATCAAGATCTTTGTTAGTGACATTCAGCCTAGATTTCTCATGGTCAATGAGGAGATGCATAAGCTCATTAGAACATTTGGATAGGGTATCTTCCCATTTTTTAATAAAGTCCTGAGAGGTGATATAGTATGCAGGACTCAATTTCAGTCTCAAACCACGTGGGATCATGTTGGAATCAAGATAACTTTGTAAACTCGTGATCTCCCACCAGACTTGTGATTGAGTCCGCAACAGTCTCGAGATGTCACGGAAGTAGTTGACAATGTCATGATCAGTCTCTGATGTACCCTGTGGTGTCTTAGTGAACACATTTCTTGCCTTATCCTGCCAGCAGGACATATCCATCCCGCTGGTAAGATAGCCAGCCATGGTATGTATGTGAAGTGGATCCACACCCTAGAAGGGGCTAACCAGAGTACCCCAGAAAAATACACTGAGAGACAACGGAAAGGGTAGGGAGTGATCACAGAACCATACTAATTGTGTAGTAAAGTAATAAATAAGGTAATCAGATAGTGGGTGCAAACTGTGAACTGACTAGTGAATCAGAAAAAGGGGGGGGGAAGGGAAACACAAAATGATTGTGCCCCTAAAGAATTCAATAAACTGCACACCACTAGGTATAAAAAATAGCTTTTATTAGTTTGACTTAAAACATATATTACCAAAGATAGGTGTAACGTGCGTTAAAAATAAATTAAATCGAAAAAAAGGTGTCAAGCATCTATGTCACTACTCCAAGTGGTGATCTGAACCGGAGCGCATCAGCTACGTACCGCACATGCGCAACAACTTGCAGCTTGATGTCTGTGGTAACCACAAGCCGAAGTAGGCAAATACTCTGTAGTAAAACACAGCCGTGTATTGCGCATGCGCGAAAACTTAGAAAAAGTCCCAGTTAAGAGACTATTCTAGTGCGCACGCTCAGGCTGATTGCAAGATATTCTAATGCACGAAGTTGAAATAGCATTGCCACCCAGCCTTACATATGGTTGTTAAATGCCACCATAGTGCACATGGTAACCAAAATAAAGTGTATTAAACATAAACAGGGCAAAGAGGGTAGTGGTCCTGTCGTAGTATAGCAACTATATGTCTATTGCACATACTGAAAACCCCCAGCAGGTGTATGTTACTGAGCAATGTGTCATTAATAATGCAGTAATAAACCAAAAAATCTTGACTTAATAAAAATATAAGTATACATGCGTCAGAGTTATTTTCTAATCTTCCAGAATTATAAATTGATCTGCATGTATACACACATTACACACATATAGTCAGTGTGTATGCACTCTTATAAAGTATATGCTATGTGTTTGTCAACATTGTGGCTGTGAGTGTTAATCCTTGCATTAACAAGATATGCCATCAATGTGATAGCCACAATCACTCAATAGCTAACTGTGTGTTCATGCTAGGGGTATAGGTTATTTATCACTCCTCAATTGTTCTCGCTGACTTCTATACAGTTACCATCTGGTCTAACAGCTGATCCAGAGGGGTTAATACCCTGACCTATTGCATCCTATGCCTTTGAATCCCACCATCATTAGCTGGTAAAATGGGATATTGACACCATGCACACTAGATGACATAGATGCTTGACACCTTTTTTTCGATTTAATTTATTTTTAACTCACGTTACACCTATCTTTGGTAATATATGTTTTAAGTCAATCTAATAAAAGCTATTTTTTATACCTAGTGGTGTGCATTTTAGTGAATTCTTTAGGGGCACAATCATTTTGTGTTTCCCTTCCCCCCCTTTTTCTGATTCACTAGTCAGTTCACAGTTTGCACCCACTATCTGATTACCTTATTTATTACTTTACTACACAATTAGTATGGTTCTGTACACACAGGACCTGCACAATTCCAGTCACCGAGGGCCGCAAACAGACCCGTTTTTCAAGGTTATCCTGAAAACCGGGCCTGTTTGCGGCCCTCGAGGACTGTAGTTGTGCAGGCCTGACTGACTGTTCTGTACACCATCCTACTGTAAATGTTTTGACTTGCTGTACTTTAATAAAGGAGATGTTGCGTTTATTAAATTTTCTAAATAAAAATATTTTTTTAATAACAACATGTGACTGTAAACCATAATGACTGACTCTAAATGTTTTGACTTTCTGTACATAAATGTATTCACTAGCAGTAAATCATACACCTGTTGATGTTTTGAATTGCTGTACACTTAAAATGTTTTTACATTGTACAGTATTTGTAAATAAATGTTTTTGTACTTACTCCACCAATAAAAGAAAATGTTGATTTGTTTTAAATTGTTCCATTGTCTCCTTTTATACTGTAACAAAATACAGTGTTTCTAGAATGTACAATACTGTCCAGGCATACTGTACTGTATACTGTAGGCACGCTCAGTACTGTACATCACAAGAGTATTAAAACAATACATGCTGTACGGGTATAGAATACACATACGTACTGGAATACATGTAGAATAAATGCATACTTTTTATTTTCTCGGGTTTATTATACAGTATATATAAAAAAGTATTGTACTGTATACGGTCTGAAAACATCAGCATACTGTTTCAGGTATTCTATCCTAATCAATAACAACGGCCACTAAACTGCAGACTCCGGTACGTGGTTTTTTAAATCCGATTCAGCAATGTGCATGCATTGTTACACAAAGCGATATTATCCATCGAAATCCCTCCATTTGCCGTTTTCCGCATGAGATGACAAAGTTTTCTTTTCTGAGGAAAAACAAAAGTAAAAGTTTTACTGTAATGGTCAGACAGTCCCCTAAAGAAGTTCCCACAGTCAGTCCCACCAATAATTTTTTCGGGGGGCGTCTCCTGTTCACATGCGCATGTGCCTACTGTCGATGTGATGACACGCATATGCGTTTCAAGAAGGTTCCAATGCGAATGCGCCTAGCTTTCCACCAATTGTGCAGTATTTACTGTAGAAGCTGCTCAGCCAATGATATTGCTTACAGGAGAATCGCTTGACTTTTGAATCGCACTGATATTGATATTTTCAAAATAAAAAAAACAGAATAAAATACGTCAACATTACTCACCATAGAATTTCCCAATCAGCTGTCGCCGGGCCACTGCCAGTCCAGTATTCTTGATCATACACGCCATTTACAGGTGACAGAGGGACTACTACACCTATAGTCAGCTGATGAGGCTGGAAATCGCTTAGGTACATGCAAGCTTGCTTGAAACTGTATGCGAAATCCGGCTCAGGCTGCAAGTATCCAAGCGTGGACAGACAGCAAGGGTTGTCACTGACGATCGGACCGTTATTGGAAGCCGGTGCTGGTGCTGGCGCATTGCTTGCCAGCGACTGACGTTTCTTACTTGGTTTTAACACGACCTTTCGCCTTTTGCCGTCTGCATGATCATAGATACGGGAAAAACCCGGCGATACACACCAATACCCTCCAATAAAATCAGGATCAATACGAAAAAAACATGGATCGCTACATAACATTTTCCTTATTGCACGCTTCCACACAAGAGGATCTGGTGAAAATTTGTAAAAGTCATAGTTTTCGATTAAATACTGATAAATTTGAACAACTGTTGCCATCTTATCATCTGTTGCATTAATCGCGGCCCATATTAAATAAGCGTACGTTCTGTCGGGTTTTTGGAACACGGGCTGCACTTGTACACTCATGGCGGCGGGACTCTGGACAATAACCAGAACAGAAACTGGCGCTTGTCTTTCTTTAATATGAAAAGCCTAAATTGATATATTATTGTAACCTCTTCCTTCAGTCCCAAGGCCAATTTACAATAGACCCCTGTGGTATTAAACGAAACACCTGCAAGTTGACACATTACTGAAGCGCATGCGCATTACAATTCATGAATATCTGCCATCTGGCGGACATGCGAAGAATTGCAACCAATTAAATCCGAACCATTATCAATAAACACATCAACCGCGCATCAACCGCGGCTGTGAATGCAACATGAATGCAATATTAATGCGGTCAGAATGCGGCATGAACGCGGTGAAGTGCGTGGCATTCGAAAAAAAATCCCGGAAAAATGCGGTGATGTTGGAGAATAAAAGGGGCCGCGGCTGTATTTGGTCAGGTTTTATCACTGAAAATTTGTGGTTAGGCGCCGGTTTATTTTTTGTAAAAGAAAAATAACATACATTCAATTTTTTCCCTCTCCTTTAGATGTCTTCACCCTCCGATTCCTGGGGTACCAGCAAGCTCTCAAACCAATCCACAATCCCAAACAGCAACGGGCCACAGGTACTGTAAAGTCCAAAGTTCTTTTCTTCTTTCTTTATCTTCATCTGTTAACTGTAATCCATTTTGGGTTCTTTTGGGGTTTCCTAGCTTCTTCTTCTTTTTCTTCTTCTTGTTCTGTACCTTATATATTAAGCGTAGGGTGTGCATAGGGGGAGACCGCAACAACAGAGGGTGGCTGTTTCAGGGTGGTCGTTTTCATTTTGCCTATATTTCAGGGAAAAGGGACATTGGTCTCTACCTGAGCCCTTGTGGACACCACTGTGGTGTGCTCAGCGAGACAGTGTGTCCTGGAAGAGGGAGGAGTGGGTGAGGGAGCTGGGGTAGATCTTATATTCCTCGGTGCAGCTTCTGTGAGTATGAAAGAGCTCCTTGCACAGATAGCAACTAATCTCCTCTGTGCTATAGCACACCCTGTATACTATTCCCTCGTAGGTGACCAAAGAATCCCTCCGCAGACCATTTTCTCCCTGGCAGCAGCAGTTGCACCTGCTGCCTAAATGAGAGCATGTGACTCACCACCCTATCCTTTCAGCCCAATAGTATTTTTTATTATGGGAGACTTAATATAAAAACAGGGCTTGCAGGTGCGAGTGCATGAGGTAGTCTAGTACCAAACTCTTCCTGGGGTTCAATATGTATGTAGGTCCCCCCCTACAGCAATGCCCCTCTGCATCTGGGTATGGGTACCAGCCAGCGTATGCAAAAAGAAGACTCCCTTCCCATACATTCAACTTTCTACCCCCACTGTTGAGGGGCCAACTGCTTTAGCCACAGTCTTAACATAATCCTCAATGCCCTGCCTAGGCAATATAGGGCACCTCACCCCGTACTTTCTGCTTAGGCTATGTAGCCTTTTTCCCTCTAGCATGAAGGGACAACTTGTGCTTGCGTTACCTGTAGGCTCACAGAGAGCTGAGCCTCCACCACTGGGAGCCTGGGTTAACAAATATATAAAGTGGCAGCGCCTCCACCTGCACAGGATCCCAATTATATGAGATAACCCCAAACAGGAACCAATAATAACAGCTCACAGATTATGCAATAACCTTTTACTGTCATATATAAACGAATCAACACAGATGATATAATAACTCTACTGGTTACAGCTATCACAGTCAGGGCCGCCAACATGGGGGGGACAAAGGGCACTGGTGTCCCGGGCCCCCTGCTCATCCAGGCGCCAGTTAATTACATTAAAAAAAAAAAGTTGAACAAAAATGTTGGCGATTCCCGTGGTCCCGGCACGCATGCGCAGGGCAAGCAGGGTGTCCTGCTGTGGGCCCGCTGCCTGTGGGCCCACTGCCCCCAGCAACCCAGCCCAGCAACCCAGTCCCCCCCGCTCCCAACTTTGGACAGAGTGTGAAGTGCCAAAACAAGCCCTGCGCGCAACCCATCCCCCCTGCTCCCAACTTGATATGGAGGGGGAAGCGCCAACCCAGCTTTCCCCGCACGCGTCTCCTGTCCCAGCCCACCTCGCCCCCCCCAGCCGCCCACCTCCTGTGCCACCCCCACCCGAACCCCCCCCGCCAGCTGCCGGGGATATCAGGGGCAGGTGGGGAAAGCATCTGGCGGCAAGGAAGCAGACACCACCGGTAAAGGTAAGTCACTCAACCAACCAACATTGTCAACCTGTCACCCACCCAGTCACTGTCAAGTGTCACTCACCCAGTCACTCAAGTCACCCACTCACCCACCCACCCAGTCACTCACTCACCCACCCAGTCACTCACTCACCCACCAGTCACTCACTCACTCACCCACCCAGTCACTCACTCACTCACCCAGTCACCCACCCAGTCACTGTCAAGTGTCACTCACCCAGTCACTCACCCACCCACCCAGTCACTCACTCACCCACCCACCCAGTCACTCACTCACCCACCAGTCACTCACTCACCCACCCAGTCACTCACTCACCCACCCAGTCACTCACTCACCAAGTCACCCACCCAGTCACTGTCAAGTGTCACTCAACCAGTCACTCACCCACCCACCCAGTCACTCACTCACCCACCCACCCTGTCACTCACTCACCCACCCAGTCACTCACTCACCCAGGCACTCACCCAGACACTCACCCAGTCACTCACCCAGTCACTCACTCACCCAGTCACTCACCCAGTCACTCACTCATCCAGTCACTCACCCACCCACCCAGTCACTCACCCAGTCACTCACCCAGTCACTCACTCACCAAGTCACTCACTGACCCAGCCAGTCACTCACCCAGTCACTCACTCACTCACTCAGCCATTCACTCACCACCCAGCCAGTTACTCACTCACCCAGCCACTCACTCCCCCACCCAGCCAGTCACTCACCCACCCAGCCAGTCACTCACTCACCCACCCAGCCAGTCACTCACCCACCCAGCCAGTCACTCATCCACCCAGCCAGTCACTCACTCACCCACCCACCCAGTCACTCACTCACCCAGTCACCAACCCAGCCAGTCACTCACTCACCCAGCCAGTCACTCACCCACCCAGCCAGTCACTCACTCACCCACCCAGTCACGCACCCACCCAGCCGTCACTCACCCACCCAGTCAGTCACCCACTCAGCCAGTCACCCACCAGACAGTCATTCACTCACCCACCCACCCAGTCACTCACCCAGCCAGTCACTCACTCACCCACCCAGCCAGTCACTCACTCACCCACCCAGCCACTCACTCACCCACCCAGCCAGTCACCCACCCACCCAGCCAGTCCCTAACTCACCCAGCCAGTCACTCACCCACCCAGTCACTCACCCACCCAGCCAGTCAGTCACTCACTCACCCAGCCAGTCACTCACCCAGCCAGTCACTCACCCACCCATCCAATCACTCACTCACCCAGCCAGTCACTCACCCACCCAGCCAGTCACTCACCCACCAAGCCAGTCACTCACCCAGCCAGCCACTCACCCACCCAGTCACTCACCCACCCAGTCACTCACCTAGTCACTCACCCACCCAGTCACTCATGTCACCCACCCAGTCAATCACCTACCCAGCAACTCACCTACCCAGTCACTCACCTACCCAGCCACTCACCTACCCAGCCACTCACCCAGCCAGTCACTCACCCAGCCAGTCACTCACCCAGCCAGTCACACACCCAGCCAGTCACTCACCCGGCTAGTCACTCACCCACCCAGGCAGGCAGTCACCTATCTTGTGTTGAAAATATAAAAATAAACAGGTTGCATTGTAATGTTTTTTTCTGTATCACAAAAGTTGCGCACTAAATTTTTTTTTTTCGTGGTAGGTGCGCTATGGGTTCGGGGGGAGGGGGGTGCACTATGGGTTCGGGGGGGGGCCCTGCTCCTTTCATTTGTCCTGGGCCCCATGATTTCTGTTGGCGGCCCTGATCACAGTTATCACTAGACGCAGGGCTTTGTCCCACTACCGTGTACCCCACTCCGTGTCCACAATACAAGAAGAGTCCTGGACTTACCTCACCCTGTGAGTGTCCCCAAAAGATACCCTCCCTTCTAGGCGTGATCAGCGCCTTACTGTACAGAAGTGTTGGTGCACGTTTGGTGAACAGGTACCTGCCGGGTGTGTCCACACCCGAGCGTGCTGACAAGGAGAGATAAAGGGATCCGCCGATCCTGCGATATCCTCCGCCAGCTGAACACTTCCCACTGAAGTAATCCTTGCGGTGATATTCGCTCTCCCAGCCAGTCCCAGACTGCAGATAGAAAGATGCTCCAGAAGCAGCTGTGGCCCTAATCTGGCTAACCACTAAAGGCAGGGTCCCTAACTAATGGGGCCTTCCCTAGAGCAGCCACAATCTAGGGTGAGTTGGGTCTAGCTTGGGCTTTGGGGTTCTCTGTCCTAGTGTAGAGGGTCACAGACCCCTGCACCTACACACCTTCCCCTCTCTGAGTCCTGGCTCCAACTGCCTTACTTGTTTAAACGCGCGGAATGTAACTTCCTCTGCAGAAGATCTCTGCCGCGCAATTCGCTCCCTGGCGTCACGTGTCACATGCCCCTATGCCTGCTGGGGACTGTAGTCCCTTGCAGAGCCTTCTAACATTGGTCCACTGCGCCTGCGCAACCTGACATCGCCACCGCAGTCGCCCTTGCGCATGCGCAGCTTTACTCAAGATGGCGTCGCCCTGCCACCCCCCCCCCCGTGATATTGGAGGTAAGGGGGAAACACCGGAATGCTCGGGGAACCATGGGGCCCTAGCATTTTTGTTACTGGGGCCAGTGCCTGCAGCTTTGACCTGTGCCCATAATGTAGCTGGGATTCCAGGGGTAAAGCTTCCAGCAGGAGTTGGAGGAGGGGTAGCAAGGGCACTTGATGTTCCAGGCTGAGAGCTGTGGTGATGGTTGGTTCTAGTTGCTCTAGTGGGTCTGGCAATCAAGGGATCAAGGGCCCAGGTGCAACTCCCTGTGCCCTACTATCCCTCCTCCTTTTATAGTAGGCATGATAGTATTAGCCTTTCTATAAGGGGAGGAGGCAGTGCCTGGAAAGAGAGGAGAAGAGAGGAGATGTTACTTTAAAAACTAATTAGCTTGCTCTCTGCTGAGGGAGAAAGGAAGGTCATTTTTAAAAGCCTTGCATCTCTTTTTCCTCTGCAAGTAGCTGCACACAGCCCACCTTTAAAAAAGAAATACAAAAAGAGCGCTACCTATTAAAAAAAAAAATCATGCAACACAACTTAAAATAAGGTAAGTGTAAAGAAAATCAAAGAACCAGTGGTGAGGGAGGGGGAGAAGAAGGGGATTGGGGCTGCACTTACCAGCCCCAAAAGAGTAGTGCCTTGTATTCCCCCACCAAAATATATCCAATTAAATTCTATGTAATAACAATGATGCAATTATTTGGGATCTTTTACATGTGCTGCAACTCTCTCTAACAGCAAGTTTAGTGGTACAGTATATGCTGAGGTCCCTGTCTTATGCAGTGCAGGACTGTGACTTTTTTTTTATCAGGGGCCATTTTATGCCCCCTAGTTTTCTTTACACCCATCCCCTTCAAAAATAATAAATACATAATAGTAGGGGTTAGTAGGAAAGAGAGCCACAGAGTATTGCAGGGTTCCATTAGTTAGAGGGCTAACACTTAACTATCCTACTACTATTTATCACTTTCCCAGGTAAGAAACAAACAAAAAGCTCTAAACATTTATTTTTTTCCCACACCAAAATAAACAGTGCTAGATAAAGTTAAATATAACCTTAAATGCAACTGAAAATAAAGAACCAGTGATGGGGAAGTGGCAAAGGAGTGAATTGGAAAACTTCTGCTACTGCTCAGCTGCACTTTACTGGGGGTAAAACAGAAAAAGACTATAAATAACCCCAAATAACTTAAGACTCCACACTTTTACATAAAAGGGTGCCCAAAAGGTAGAGAAAGTAAAATCTACAAAAATAACAAAAATCATTGGAATTTTATTTGTTTAAATTTTAAAACAAATCACAAGACCTCTCACTAATAGTCTATTTCTCTAGTGATTTCTCATTGGCTCGCGCTGAAACTGTGCTGTGTATACTGTGCATACATGGTGTAGTAGCAGTGTGTGGGAGGCTGGCATTGCCACTGCCCACACTGTGTGTGTGTGTGTGTGTGTGTGTGTGTGTGTGTGTGTGTGTGTGTGTGTGTGTGTGTGTGTGTGTGTGTGTGTGTGTGTGATGGGAATCTTTTTTTTATTTTAAATACAAAATACAATTATTTACAAATACACACAATACTTACAGAACAGCATCCAGAGAATCACATAAACATTACATTTTATCTTAGAGAGATTCTCTTTTCAAAGATATCTAAACGCATTTCTCCAACCTCTCAGATTCCCTCTGTTATATACACTTTACTGATGGATAAATAACACAAAGTAGTCAAGCAAGTTTCCTGCAAAAAGAAAATCTAATTCTTAAAGTCCTTTAGAATGGAAAAGGCTTCAGTTCGGGTCTTTTTTGTCTTATTACTGTACTATTCACATTAATAGTTGCCACTTTCAGCGGAGAGGGGCACTTTGGCATATTTAGTGAATCACCACCTTCTTCTTCTCCATCTTCTCCATCTTCTCCATCTTCTCCATTTTCTTTCTCCAGGGGGGACTCTCTGATGGCAGATATCTCTTATTTGATGGTCCAGCCATTTCAATGTCCTGAATAGATCCAGACTGCTGCGAGGTCTGACTGTCCGACATATCGGGGTCTGTGTCATCCATTTTTTTGCCCCAACTCTTTTCCTCTAATACCTCATATGTATTGTGCAGTGAGATATCTTCTGGGACCGTTTCTTTATCTCCAGCTTTTGTAGTTTTCTTTCCAACTGAGCTGGTTTGGGCAGTTTTGTTTTTATTTGTTATTGTTTCCCATTCATTATTGCCATCTTTGCAGGGTTCGCTGCCATCTTTACAGGGTTCGCCGCCATCTTTGCAGCCAGTCAACAAGTTCAGGAAAAAAGAAGCGGTGCAACTCCCACGCAGGTATAGACACAAACCAGGATGAAAACACTCAAGTGGCCCTTTAGAGTGTTTTTTGGGGCTGTCTGTGTCAATAAAGCTTACACTTGAGTGTCTTCATCCTGGTCTGTGTCTATACCTGGGTGGGAGTTGCAGCGCTTCTTTTTTCCTGAACTTGTTGCCACTCAATCAGCAGGAGCACACCGGATCAGCCACACATCATACTACTTCAACAGTGCGTACAACACTTATCAAGGTCCTTGCCCCATATAAGACTTACCTCATTTAAGAGGCTATTGGGGGGTCCGTCACACCACTGTTATGTGGATATGTGTATCATTCAATATTGACGACAGATTTTACTATTGCTTTGGTCAGCATTGAGAAGCGCCACTTGGGGGTGTGAGGCTCCCAATTTTTCTTTACAGCAGCCAGTCAACAAACAGCGTCTGGTTTGGATACATCCAGAAAAGAATGACTCTAGAAACTATAAAGAAAACTAATTTACTAGTGCACCAAATAACGTACACTGAAAAAAGGAGGTGGAGATCTAAAGAAACCTGATCGATACCGAGCAAAGCACTATGCTTAAGGCCCAATGGGAGGTGAAAGTTTTATCTGCCCTGTGGCCACAGTATGGGTGAACTCTGCTCAGATACGGGAGCACACCAATGCCTGGAACTGAGCTATGCAGGCAAACAGTGCTTTCTGGACTTATAAGTACCCAGCTAATGCAGAGAGCTGTTTGACAAGGAGGTCACTTGCCCTATTCTTGTTGGTCACTGAGTGCCAACAAACAAAGATGTGCAGTGAGAAATGAAGACATAAATGTTGAAGGAGGCCCCTCAGGAGTGACTAATGGGGTTGCAGTCTGGCAGGGCAAATGGCAGTGGCGTCTGTGAGCTAGGTACTCTCGTGTGCTCAGTGCACCATGGAGTACACATCCTAGACAACAGTTCCATCCACCAGGACCTCATGCCCTCGTCAGGCTAGATGGTATCGGGGTAGTGCAATGTTCTGCACTCTTTAGAGAATGAGAGTACAGCCCCTTCAACAGAATGCCGATGTTATGTCCCCCAGGATGCTTAAGCTGTGAACAGGAGTAGAGCCTGAGGGAGTTGGCAGGTCTTTTGTGCCCACAAAAACCGCATGAGGTTGTAAAGTTGATGTGCCTCTCTAGGAAGATGCACTAGTAGGGGGCTGTGACAGGAGGGTGTAACCTAGCTCTCTAAAAAAGGTCATGCCCATTTTGATTACCCTGATCTGTGAATAAGGGTCCCAGAGAGTCAGCTCTTGGACCCAGTAATATTATATCACTGTGTTGTGCTGTATGTATTAAAAGTATTTTTAGTGTTTTTCCCTTTCCGGGCATGCAATCAAACAGGGATTGCTCGGGTATGAGTTTTTAGTTTTTTTTTTTGCGGAGGAACAGTTGACAGAATGTGCCTAGGAGGTTGGGGTCCGGAGTTGTCAGTTCCCCCATATATGTACCCAGGAATCATGCCTGTTTCTCGGATACATGTACAGTAGGCATATTGTCCCAGCAATACTTCCCCCTGAAAACGCAAGCGCGACTCATTACTAAGGTACCCTGCTTCAGCACAGCCCATAAAGGAGAATGAGGCACAGGGAAAAAACATGTATTCCTGTAGCTGAGGGAATCTGTAGGTTAAGGGGGGGTACCCCAGCTAGTGCCAAGGTGACCCAAAACCATACGTTTTGTGGGTGCCCCAATCGTATGTAAGGTTGAGGGGGGACTCTGGGACTCCAAACTGAGTCCAAGGGAAAGTGTGTGTGGGGAATAAAGCAGATAGAAATAAAACTACAACATTTTCCTTTTCTGTCCCCTGTCTGCCGAGACTCAGAAGGGTACTAAAATATACTTGAATATAATGTAATGTGCTTTTTACATTCAGAACCGATGTCCAAACAGGCTGCCCGAGCTAACCAATAGGTGCCAGTAAGTCTGCTGGACATCGGAGTTCAAAGCAGTCAGGGGATGCCCAGAGGTGTGAATAGCATTTGGTAAGCGGGGAAAGGCAGAGAACCAGGTCCGGAGATCAATGGCAGTCCTCTCGGATGCCACTGGTTCTGCCAAACCTGGTGGAGCCTGCACAGCGGGTGGCATTGAGAAAGCCAGGGAGAGAGGTGGCAGGCTTGCACATGTCTCTTGGCTATTTCAGATTTCAAGCTGACCCGACTTTTCTAGCTGGCTTGGCTCTGATTGGCTGCTTGGGAATTTTCTCAAGCATTGATTGGCTGTTCAGTTTATTGAATGAAACTGAAAATACTATAAGAATTGATGAAGAATCAGATTCGTAGTCTCCGGTAGTTAGAGCGCAGGCGGGCTTTTCAAAGTTGCTTCTGTGCGAATAGCAGAGCAACCAGCTTCGATTTCAAGCCTGAAAATGTAAAACAAATATATAATCACCGCACTTCTGTTATCGACCAGGGCCAAGACCCTAAATGATTTAACCAATGGCTATGGATGGTTAGTCTTCTTTTTTTCTTTTTAAACCTACTGAGTTGAGGTTCTAGGTCAGGGACCATAGTTCCCAGACCTTATAGTATTTATCTAATTTTTGGTTCAATTGGGCCGAGAGTTTTTCCATTAGTTTTACCTCATTCCCTCTCTTGATTATTGTATGTCTAGATGGAACATTCAATTTCTTCCATTCTGCCACTATTGAACAGCGGGCTGCTGTGAGAACAATAGAAACTAGTTTTCTCATTGGAGTGTGTAATTCTTCAACAGGCTTTGCCAACAAAGGTCAGGAGGTCCAGAGGGATTCTCAGCTCTGTAATTTCTTGTAACATAGTCTGGATACGTGTCCAGAACTTTTGAATCTGTGGACACGTCCACCATATGTATACCATATCTCCCCTTGGTCCACACCCCCTCCAACATAGGTCAGATGCACCTGGGAAGATCTGGCTCCGCCTACTCGGGGTTAGATAACATTGAAATACAATTTTGTATATATTTTCCTTCGTAGTTGTACAAATTGAGGTTTTAGCTGTCAATTCCCAGATATCCTCCCAGACTTCCCTATCTATTTCTATATTAAGGTCTTCAGCCCATTTCAACATATAATTATGATTTTGGGTGGCTCTCGTCGATGTTATTCCTGTGTATATCCTCGAGATCAACCCCTTCTGATACACACCTTTTCTGCACAGTCTTTCGATTTTGTTAAATCAGGAAGGCTCGTTTTCTGCGATAATGTCAACAGAAAATGTGTAATCTGTAGGAAACTAAAAATTTGAATGTCCTACGTTTTGGTATTTCATTTGCATCTCCTGGAATGACAGTGGCCTCCCTCCTTCCACCAGGTCAGCTACCATTGCAATATTTAATTCCCTGCGTTGCTTGAAACAAGTTTTTGTGCACCCAGGGGGGAACTCAGGGTTCAGTTAATAACGATGGATTTGAATTTAGTGAAAATTTCCTTTTGTTCCTAGACCAAGTTTCCCAGGTACAACTTATCGAGCCAAATTTAAACCTTCCCGCGAGTCTCTCTCCCCCCCATTCCGGTCCACAGTACTGATGTCAGAGAGTGAGGACTCGCATAAACCGACTCTATCCCCAGCCAAGAAAGAAAGAGAAAAAAGTGGAGCACAGATGAAGAAACACTAAATGATAGTTTAACAACTTCTGGGATATCGGTCCCCAAGTTAATGAATGGGCTGATGGTAGAGTGTATAATTTATAAGGTGATAACAGGGATATATTAAATGCAGAAAATTAATACTGCATGCACACCACACGGGCAAGTGTGAGTGGACTTCAGGAACCTGAGGAAGCCCAAGAAAGGGCGAAATGCGTTGTTCTAACTTTTGAGCCATTTTGTACCAGTGAGGCCACCGTCCAGAAGCAGGGCAGAGGAGCAAACGACTGTACCCGGATGCGGGTTAAGTTTGCCTGCGCACCACGCGCCCTGGATATACTTCCTCTGGAGACGGACGGACATTTTTTAGACTTTTAGACCCCGAGGTGTTAGACCGAAGGGCTTCTTTTGTTTATATGTGTTTTAAATAAAGGTTTTACTTGGATTTGCATGCACTTTCTTTCATCCGGGAAAAAAACTACAGCACTGAGATATCAAGAAAAGAAACCATTCCACGTGGGGGCTCACACGTGGCCGTGTGAGTACTATATTATGTTATATCCCATTCCATTTAACTTTTATATCCCTTCTTTTTGATAGGATCATCCTCCATTTTCATTCCCCTATATTTGGGGTGGTGTGTGATTAGAGATACACTCTTCAAGAAGTCACTCACACTTGACCGTGTGAGTGCATGCAGTATTAATTTTCTGCATTTAATATATCCCTATTATCACTTTATAAATTGTGGCCCCTCAGGAATTATACCACCCCTGATACTTTTCTTTGTTTTCAATTCCTTTTGAGGGACACTTCACTTGAGAAAAGCAGCTGGTTATCAGAAGAATCTACCATCAAGACTCAAGAAAAAAAAAGAGATCAAGTTGAAGAAAGATACAGAAAGAAGATAAAGAAAAGAAACCTTGATGAGATAACACTTACACAAGGCCGTGTAAGTATTTTTTGATATTATACACTCTACCATCAGCCCATTCATTAACTTGGGGACCGATTTCCCAGAAGTTGTTAAACGATCATTTAGTGTTTCTCCATCTGTGTTCCCCCTTTTTCTCTTTGTTTCTATATTTCCTAAGGATCCTGGATAGATCCTTCATGGGATTAGAGTCATAGACGGAGACCGAAATACAGATGAGAACCATTTAGGACTCATAGGGTTGTGTGGTTTTATTAAGAAAGCAAGTTCTTCTTATTTACCAAACTGTGGGATAGCGCCCGGGTTTTTTCCCCTTTTTTATCTATCCCCAGCCAGCATGAAGTTGCCGGATCATTGTTCCACATCACCACTTGTTTCAGTTGGGCTGCATGATAGTATTTGACAATATCTGGGACTCCCATGCCTCTGCTTCCTTTTGGGGCCATCATTACCGACATTGCCACTCTTGGTCGTCTATCCTTCCAGAAAAATTGGAAAATTCTATTCTGAATATTTTTAATTTCTGCTAGTGGGATTTTTATCGGAATTGTCTGGAAAAAATATTGGAGTCTTGGTAAAATATTAATCTTTACTAAGGCAATTTTGCCTATCCAGGATATCAGGAGGTTATTCCTTATCTGGAGATCAGTTTTAATTTTTTCGAATAGAGATGGATAGTTGCTTTTATAACTGGCTTGGAAAGAATTTGCCAGCTTAATTCCCAGATACTTAATGTTTTTGGAACTCCATTTACTGTATACGTAAAATTTGTTTGTAAGAGTTTCATTTCAGGGATTGGTAGATTTAAATTTAAGGCTTCTGACTTGTCATTATTGATTTTATACCCTGAGACTTTGCCAAATTGGTCTAGCTGGTGTTGGAGATTGGGGAGAGAGATCACGGGATTGGCTAATGTCAATATTATATCAACCGCAAAAAGAGATATTTTATCATTTGTCTCCCCTATCCCTGAATGTTTATGTCCTCTCTAATTGTAGATGCGAGGGACTCAATTGATAATGCGGAGATAGGGGGCATCCCTGTCTATTGCCATTTTTTATGGCAATGCGGACTGTCTCCTCCTGGAAGCTTAACAGAGGCTGTGGGCGACCTGTAGAGGGCTCTAACACCCTCCAGGTATGGTCCCGGGAATCCAAATGTTAACATTGCTTGATCTAAAAATGCTCATTTTATTCTAGTAAATGCTTTTTCTGCATCCAGACAATAGAATTGCCTTCGTATCGGTCAGATATACATGGTCAATAATATTAATAATCTTTTGGGTATTATCAGAGGCCTGTCTGTCTCCGATCCTCCCAAGGCTCATTCATATAGACCAAGTAGGCTTTGTCCAGGACAATCTACTTGCTAAAATTTTACTATATTTTTTTTAAGTCCGAGTTTAGTAAAGAAATAGGTCCTTTCCCTCCTTGTGTGTAATGGCCAAGTTGGCCATGAACATCTAAGTGGGGATGGGTGACCCCTCCAAGAATGAATTGAATGTCTCAAGGATATATGGAGACAGCGCCGTTTTAAATAAAAAAATTTTTTATAGTACAGGTTGGAAAAACCACCCGGGCCTGGAGTTTTATTTGTTTTTAATAGTTTTATAGCATCCGAGAGTTCTTCCTGAGAGATTCTCTTATTTAATACTTGAGATTCTTCCTCTGTTAGAACCGGTAAACTACATTTATTTAAATATTCAGATATTGCCTCGGAACCTGGTGTGAAGTTTAGATGATATAGTTTGGTATAAAATTAAAAAAATTCTTGTGCTATTTCTTTTTCATTGTATGTTGTTGGCCCTGCTTTTGTGCGAATTACTGGGATTTGAGATTTAACTCTCAGACCTCTAAGTTTGTTGGCCAACAGCCTATCTGCTTTATTCCCCTTATCATAATATCTTTGATTTGTACATCTTAGGCCTCGGACATGGTCAAAAAGACCGCGCTGAGCCGCGCTGAGGGGAAACATTATCCCTATCAGCGCGGCTTTAGATGGCGCTTCCGCAGGTGTGCGGAGGCGTGTGGAATTTCAGCCGACAACCCAATTTTAGTTTTCCTGCTGAGCGAAGCGCAGGGCCGGTCACGTGACTGCCAGAAGACAATGGCAGTCCGTGACGTTGGTGCCGTGATGTGGCGCACTAGCCCCGCCTCCCGCTCCGCCTCCAGGCCCACTGCCGGCCTCCCACCCGGCACACAAGCGCGCTCGCTGACGCTCATGCAGGGACACGAAAAAGCTCCTGCTTTAGCATGTCCGTGGCTCTCTCCACTTTGTCTATTTGGATCTGTTTTAGATCCATTCTGGATTTTTCCAAGATTTTGAATAGTTTTATTGAGGGTTTCTTTTTATGTTGCGCTAATGAGGACAATTTGTCAGACATTTCTTTATATTGTTTTTGTTTCTCTTTTTTATATGCCACAATAGATATCAAATCTCCTCAAATTGATGCCTTGTGTGCTTCCCACAGAATTGCTGGGGAAGACACAGAGCCTTTGTTCATTGCAAAGTATTCTGTCAGTTTTTGTTTAATCGTACTCTCTATCTCTTGTGAATGTAATAGAGAGTCATAATTTCCATGGATACCTATTATTTTTTTCGAGAAAGCACCAACTCAATAGGAGCGTGGTCAGAACAAGATATTGACCCTATATTCGTCTGGGAGGATGCCTGTAGAATATTTTTGGTACCCAGAAAATAATCAATCCTCAAGTAAGTCTGATGTGGAGCTGAGAAAGTAATCCCTCTCAACCTGGGGCTGGGCTCTCCAAATGTCTGTAAGTGAAATTTATTTTTATTGTTTTTCTAAATTTTGGGGCATTTTTCTGGGTCCGCCTTGAATGACTGACCCTTGGCGTTGTGGACTTATCCAAGTCTGGGTTATAAACTACGGTCATGTCCCCTGCCATAATAAGAGAGGATAAAGCCTGTTGGTCTAATGACTCTAATACGTCTTTCAGGAATTCTCCCTGGGCATCATTAGGGGCATATATATTGAGGAGAAACACCTGAACTCCTGAGAGGGACCCTTGCACCATTAGATACCTGCCCTCTGGGTCTGCTGAAACCCAGCTGACTGCAAATGGGATGTTGTTTTTAATTATGATAGCAACTCCTCTCTTTTTTACAGTACATGATGCATAATACGCTTGAGAAAACATTTGTCTGAAAGTGTTTGGGGGAGTATTAGTATTAAAATGGGTTTCCTGTAGAAACAGGATGTCGCCTTTAGTTTTTTTGAGTTCTTGCAGTGCAGGTCTCCTTTTTTTGTTTGAGTTCAAACCTTTAACTTTAACTAAACTATTTTTTTATAGAGGATGAGTTGGCCATAAATCTGTTTTATTGGTAAGAGAACTTAAAGTGATTTGTTACCGGCGCTAACCACACCCAATCTGTGATAAAATAGTGCACAAAATTAAAATTCAAAATAAAATGTGTCAAGGTGATCACTGATCAAATTCTCAACCTTCCAGGAATGTGTACAGATTCCTTTCAATAGTAGCTTGTCCGGGATGGGAAGGGAGCGAAGATAGCAGGGATACACCATGAAAAATAAAAAATAAATGCATACAATAGTGTAATAAGTTCTTTTCAATCTGGATAAAACATGTATGTCTTGGCTCTATAGCAATGCCTACTTACAGCAGGTCAAAAGGTAAAAAGCATTGATCTACACAGCAGGTAGAAAGGTGTCAAGATCTTCAGGAACAAGAGCCCAGGTTTACAGCATAAGAAATCAGCACCTCCGCTCAGACGTCAGTAGATGTGAGTGGATCAGAGACATGCAAAAGAAAGGCAGACCATAGTGTCGATCGTGCATAAAATTTATATAAACAAACAACAAATTTTTAGGAATTGTACTCACATTGTGTACATAATCATAGTTCACATAAGGCTTTACTTGAGGCAAATGGAGTGCTGGTTCAGTGTGGAGCAGCTCACCGGGGATCTTCTCCTTAGACTCACAGCAGACCGGGTATTGGTAAGAGAGACATGGCCAACCACTTTCCCAAGGCGGTCGGCTTCTATCCATACATAGGTTTGGCATGTTTCCTGGCCCTGCTCAGTTGTTCCTCTGGGGAGGGGAAGAAAGGTAAGTGTGTATTTTTGTCTGTATTTTGTGTATCATTATGCCGAATAAATTACAATGTATTTCATTACCTTGTTTTGCTCTATGAATGATCTTGGTAAAAAGGTGTATATAATCTGGTCTCCCATGACCGGGGCAAAGGTGTAACTCTGAGGGTAGCCAGGTCCAGGCTGTGAGAGAGCACCTCCTACCTCCAATTAGTCTGACCATTCATATTCTAGTATATTGTGAAAAAGTGATATAGAGGCGCGAACAACTTAGAAGAAAGTGTAAAATAATAATAATAAATAAAGTGATATATAGTAAAGATAATAATAATCTTAACACCCAGCTCAAACCCTCTGGTGGGACCTGTTTCACGGGTTCCAAGGTTAAGGCAATTTCTCAAACAATCCAGGGGGAGCATATAGGGAAAAGAAAACAGAAAACACACAAATAAGTGCAGATGTATGAGAAATTGATTGATAAAATATATGATGGTTTCTTGGCTCGTATGTCTTGTCTACTCAAAGGATATCAGTGAATAAAAAGCAGTTTGCAAATTGGGCTGCTACCCGTATGGAATGGTATGGTCAGGATCCCCCTCAAACGCTCCGTCAACGATGATATATAATATATGTAGGATGAGAGAGAGAACTACATAGTGCGATCAGACTGATATAAATTTCTTTATGTAAAAAAACGGGGTATAAAAATGCGCACTTACATGCTTATTTTATATTAGCACATTGTATCACACAAATTGTGAAATTGGAGGTTCGCCGTACTGCTCACCGCCTCCCTTAGGTTTGGCTGGCTTCCACTGCTCGATATCCGGAGTCAGAGCTTCCCTCCTTGCCCGTCAGAGAATGTGACGTCACGGCTGCAGGACTGGTGGGAGACGGATCGCCTCCAAGATCAAAATAGATCCACTAAACACGTTTCGCCCAGCTAGCAGGAACTGTTATCGGCTAAAGAAATTTATATCAGTCTGATCGCACTATGTAGTTCTCTCTCTCATCCTACATATATTATATATCATCATTGACGGAGCCTTTGAGGGGGATCCTGACCATACCATTCCATACGGGTAGCAGCCCAATTTGCAAACTGCTTTTTATTCACTGATATCCTGTGAGTAGACAAGACATACGAGCTAAGAAACCATCATATATTTTATCAATCGATTTCTCATACATCTGCACTTATTTGTGTGTTTTCTGTTTTCTTTTCCCTATATGCTCCCCCTGGATTGTTTGAGAAACATTCATATTCTAGTACATCCTATGATTGGGGTCATCCATGCCTGGAACAAGCTGCATAAGATGCTGGATCAGTTCATTATCTTAGCACTCACTGGTGTATTGTGCATCAGGGGCTTATTTTCCATTCAGAGAAAGTTAAGCAACTTCTTGGGCATAATCTGGTTGATCTACCAAGTCATTCCCATGACAAAAAGCATTTTTGCAAGACCCTTCCACGATCCCAGATGAGCGAGGATTTGGTCCTCTAGCTCGGTCACAGTGCTCTGCAGTGGACAGGTATACTCCCAGATACTGGATAGTATCCACCTCCCATGTGAGAGGTAAGCAATCTATCTATGTGACACCCTCTAAAAGGCCTGATTATTTGGATAATTTATATAATCTGAACAGGCTGCTGGATAGACCTCTTAGCATATTTGTGTCTGCTTGAGATCAACAAGATCCTGGGCCACGATGAGTACATCCTCCTTATAGGCTGAAAGGACTACCCGTATATACAGTTCCATTTGCACAAGCACAGTGAGACTTTTCTTTAGCAGACAATGGAAAAGCAAGATGGTCAGAGTGTAGAGTTGCCTAGACAAGGGGCAACCTCGATGTACTCTACCAAATGCCACAGGTGCAGTCTGGGAATAATTGATCTTAATTCAGCTGGGTCTCTCTCCACCTCTCGCCTCTCACTGTGTCGCCGCAAACAGTAATCACCCAACGTTTCACCAGATACGGCTTCTTCAGGGGTTAATGCTGGCATGTCTGTCCCTGTCTTAATATAGGCACCTCCCTCTCCTTATTGGTTAAGCCAAAGACAATAGAAATTACTTGTGAAATTAGGAAGTATAGAATGCACAATTCACAACATGTGTAGAGACATGTGTCCTTCTAATATTCATTTAACAGAGAATAAAACAACACTATACATCAGTATGGGAATTAACCCCTTATTGTCACGACATCAGCTATCTCCCAAGAGGTGCATAATTGGCATATATAGAACACCACTGATATTGGGATATACCGAGAAGCATTAAGAAACAGAGGGCTGCAACTATAACATATTGGCACATTTAGGAATCCCACATTTTATTATATAACATATTTTTGGGGGGGATAATGGTTCATCATGGTATTATAATTAATCCTCCATCTAAACAAAGGGAGGCATGAAGGAATTAATATAAAAAAATATTTCATATTATGAACCCCATATATAAAAAATAAAGATATACTGGGAAAACAAAAATGTTCCATGATCGATCATAGAGAAATTTAACCACATTACATCAATTTATAGTATACAGTGGCGGGCGCCTTTACTCTAAAGCGGCTGCCACCGCGGGAATTTTTAACCCGCGGACGGCGCGCGGCTCTTTTCGGACGGTTTCCCGCGCCTCGGGCACTTTCAAAGGTAAGCGCCATTAGCGCTTATCTGTTGAAGCGGCCGCCGCGTGGGAAACTCCGTTCAAATCGGAAAAAAGCCCCACATTTAACCCGCATTTAACCCGGCAAGCTTTAGAATAAAGCTGGCCGGGACAGTATATAAGTACATCAGAGACATATCATATTACCAATGTATTTGAATTCCATTTGAACTATTCAGAATGACTATTGGCATGGATTTAGTATTTTAAATCTAAAACAAACAAAAAATACATATATCAGATCATATTACTATAGGGATAAATAACATTATGGTAAATTTTGAGTAAATTATTTAAGGGATATCTATTATTACATAAAGACAGCATTGGATGAATTTCAACTTCTTAAAAGGATTCATTGGGGTCTATACTTTACACTTTCAAGTGCTTATTTATTGTTATAAAGGGGTTATATTAAGAAAATCTTAGATCGCACATAAGGGAATTAGTATAATTTTTTTATTCTCCTAATCACAGGAGTAGGTCATATTAATGTTTAGAAAATCCTACCTATTATAAACACCTCATAGTACTGTAATGAGAATATTTATGTAAATATATAGAAATATTTTATACAGATATTATTCTACAAAAATTAGTCTAGAGAAGTCTCTAATTATCTAAGCAAAGGGGCAAATACACATTGATCCACTATCATCACAGATTTTAGCTGCACCACTCCAGAGAAAATTCTTAAATCTTGCATACTGAGAATATCCTGAATCACACATAAATTGAGAAAGTCTTAAATCGTAAATTTATATAACATGAAGTTCCTAAATTCACACAAAATTGAGAAAGTCTACAGTCGCACAAAAAAAATTGAAAAAGTCCTAACTCACACACTGGAGGGAGAATAGAAGAGGAGCACACAGAAAATGACTTATTTACAAGAGATCAATATCAAAGAACTGGTCAAGAGTACAACTTAGGGATCTTAAATCCCAGAATTATATATCAAAGTTGATTACCTTAAAGTTATTAATGAGTACCCTATATCTCATAGTGTATACCTTCTCATATCCCTGTTAAGGGAAAAGACCAAAATAGAATAATATATTAATATTCCATTTATACAGAGAGCCACCCCACAGGGAAAAAGATTGTTACATATAGGTAGCTATGCTCTAATAAATAGTTTAACATAAATGATAGACAAATGTCACTGAAGGTTTACATGACTAATGTGATGGGTATTTCAAAGATTATTCAAATCGTTGCATATTTAATAATAAATCTAAAATAGTAGTACTGTAGATTAGCTGTAGGGTTAATCGGACAGCCATCTATTCAGCATTAATAAAAAAAACAAATATTAATGTCTAAGGAAAACAGAAACAAAGAACATTGGTATCTTACATTACTACAGAACAAAAATTGATAATGCTTAGAATGAGGAACAAGGGAAGGATAGGGAGTGATCACAAAACCATACTAATTGGGTTGTTAAATAATGAATGTGGTAATCGAATTGTGGGTGCAAACTGTGAACTGACTAGTGAATCAGAAAAGGGGGGGAAGGGAAATACAAATTGATTGTGCCCCTAAAAGAATTCACTAAACTGCACACCAGATATAAAATGTAACTTTTAATAAATTGACTTAAAACATATATTACCAAAGATAGGTGTAACGTGAGTTAAAAATAAATTAAATCAAATATTAAATATATATCTCGTGCATCTATGTCATCTAGTGTGTATAATAGTAATAACCCTGTTAATCAACTATTAATGGTGGGGTTGAAGGCATAGGATGCAATAGGTCAGGGTGTTTGCCCCTCTGTATCAGCTGTTAGATCAGATGGTAACTATATGATAGTCAGCGAGACAAATAAGGTAATAGAGAGAAATATAGTGATATCCAGACCTCCTAAAATGACCATATAATTAAATGATTCCGTTATTGGATCTGTCACTTGAGGTGCATAACCTGTGAATACAGGAACTAGCACTCACAGCCCCAGTGTTGATGAGTTCACAGCATATACAGTACATACACATGGGGGTAGGAGGAATGGCCACAGTGCTCGCTGACTGCACAAACTAGACTGAATTCGCCAAGTTCTGTGATCTAAACATACTGAGACAGGAACCTAACAAAACTACATTAAAAACAGCTCCAAGTAGGACACTGACAACATTGCACATCCAACACGCGTTTCCCTCCAGCAAAGGAGCTTCTTCAGGGACAAATTTTACAGGGGGGGGGGGGGGGGAGAGGACTGAGCCCTTATATACCCTGTCAATATCTTAATTGCACGAATGATTACCAGCAGCTGTAGCGTTGGACGTGCAATGTTGTCAGTCTCCTACTTGGAGCTGTTTTTAATGTAGTTTTGTTAGGTTCCTTTCTCAGTATGTTTAGATCACAGAACTTGGCGAATTCAGTCTAGTTTGTGCAGTCAGCGAGCACTGTGGCCATTCCTCCTACACCCATGTGTATGTATATGTTGTGAACTCATCAACACTGGGGCTGTGAGTGCTAGTTCCTGTATTCACAGGTTATGCACCTCAAGTGACAGATCCAATAACGGAATCATTTAATTATATGGTCATTTTAGGAGGTCTGGATATCACTATATTTCTCTCAATTACCTTATTGGTCTCGCTGACTATCATATAGTTACCATCTGATCTAACAGCTGATACAGAGGGGCAAACACCCTGACCTATTGCATCCTATGCCTTCAACCCCACCATTAATAGTTGATTAACTGGGTTATTACTATTATACACACTAGATGACATAGATGCACGAGATATATATTTAATATTTGATTTAATTTATTTTTAACTCACGTTACACCTATCTTTGGTAATATATGTTTTAAGTCAATTTATTAAAAGTTACATTTTACATCTGGTGTGCAGTTTAGTGAATTCTTTTAGGGGCACAATCAATTTGTGTTTCCCTTACCCCCCCTTTTTCCGAATGCTTAGAATGAGTTGTAACATTATAAACCATGACCATAGCAGAATTCAAACACCAACAATTCAAATGTCATTTAAACATATATCCAATATGTTTCTTGCCTTGAAATCTGGATGACTTTATTACCTCCTCTCTATTTCGGTTTGATTTTGTCAATCCCTATAAATTTTAATCCTTTTGGGTCCTGTGCGTGGCATTCTTTGAAGTGTTTAGACACACTATTTGGAGAAAGCCTTTTTCAATGTTTGTAATATGGTCCGCTATTCTTATTTTCAACTTCCGTGTAGTACGACCTACATACAGTACTGTCGGTTACAAGGACATTGTAATACATAAATTACATGGTCCGAATTACAGTCTATGAGGTCATTGATTTCAAAGGTCTCCTTCGTTACTTCTGACTATATGTTTTTGAAGGATTTATTTGAATTAGAGTGTAATTTGCATCCCTCACAACTCAGACATTTATAAAAACCCTGTGTAATGTTTTTTCTCTTTGACATCTCTTATTTAAGACATCTTGGTGCTATTTTCTGTTTTAAATTTGGTGCTTTCGTGAATATAACTTGAGGCCTTTCAGGTAAGAACTGATGTAGTAATGGATCTTTGTGTACAGTAATACTTCCCAATGTTTATTTATGATCTTTTTTATTTGTGGGGCACTGTTATTATATTGAGTTATAAAAGGTATAGATATTTTCCCTTCTTGGCTCTCTTTCATCTTTTTCTTTATATTTAATCAATTCTGTCCTTTCCATTGTAGACACCTTCTCATATGCTGCTTCTACTATTTCCCTTTTATATTTTCTCTCTTGAAACTTGTTCATCATGTTTTTAGCTTGCTCTTCGTAGACTGTACTCTGTGTGCAATTGTGTTTTAATCTTTGGAGTTGTCCTACTGGTATATTGTTGACCCATTTTATCTAAATGGCCACTATCACCCTGTAAGAAATTATTACAGTCCACTTGCTTAATAAAAGTCTTCGTCTCCAAACTACCATTCTCAATATATATGGACAATTCCAAGAACTCTACTTCCAATTTACTATATGTGTGAGTGAATTTAAGATTATAAGGGTTATCTAAACCCGTCAAAGATTGATCCAAAAGCTGTGTGCTGCCCTTCCAAATAAACAGTATGTCGTCTATAAATCTATGCCACTGTACCAGGCCTGCGCCAAATTCGTGGTTGGACCAAATATATTGGTCCTCCCACATACCTGTCAGGATATTGGCATAGTTCGGCGCAAACCTGGTACCCATAGCAGTCCCCCTCACCTGCAGAAAAAATTGGTCCCCGAAACAAAAATAATTGTGTCCAAGTATATACCTTATGCTTTCCACTATAAATTCTATTTGCAGTGTTTCCAATATTCCAGCTTTAATGAGATTTTCTTTGACGGCTATACAGCCATCCGTGTGGTCAATTACTGTGTATAAGGATGACACGTCACAGGTTACTAGGACGTAGTCATCCCTCCACACAATATCCCTTAGGATATTAAGCATTTGGATTGTATCCTTAAGATGTGATCTCAGCCTAGTTACAGGTTCTTTTAGGAATTGGTCAATATAGCCTGACAAATTACTGGTCAATGACTTAATCCCAGAAACTATTGGGCGCCCGGGAGGGTTAGTTGTACACTTATGTAATTTAGGTAAGTAGTAGAATATGGGAATTCTCAGAATATCTACATTTAAGTATTCAAAATCAGCTTTGCTCAAAATCCCTTCTTTGCAGCCTTTGTTAAGTAATTCTGTCAATTCCTTCTGAAATTTAACAGTTGGGTTACTTTCTAATTTTCTATAAGTACTTGTGTCATTTAGTAATCTAAATGCTTCTCTATCATAGTCTTCTTTATTTAATACAACAACACCCCCCCTTGTCTGCTGGTTTAATAACGAGTTGGTCCATTTTAGATGATTCTTGGACAGCTTCCATTTCCCCCTTAGTTAGATTTTTCACTCCCTTTGTTTGCTTAGATGTTTCCAACTTCTCAATGTCTGCCTGAATTAATTTACTAAAGGTATCAATATACCCTCCTCTTAGATAGCTTGGATAGAAAATTGAATTTCTCTTAAGTGATGTATGCTGAAATCTATTACATTCCGTACTTTTCCCATCCGACCTATCAAAAGTGAGGTTTTGCTTTGTAAAGTACTTTTTAAGTGTAAGATTTCTTACAAATTTACTGATATCAATGTATGTATTGAATGTATTTATTTTATTTGTGAGTGCAAATGCTAACCCCTTTTCTAATACATTCATCTGATTTTATGTTAAGCTAACATCACTTAGATTGAAAATTCAATTTTCCCTCTGATTTAGTGCATTGTTTTTTTTGGTGGTTTGTAATCCTCCTCTTTTTCCCCTTTTGGTGACAACTCTCTCTTTCTTCTTAGAGGTGTTTTCAACCTCTGGAGGTCTAATGTCTGAATTTTGTTTTTCCCCATCTCTCTTCTTCTCTCCCTTTCCTCTCCCTTCTCTAAAAAATGAGGTAGATGGTCTCGCTTCTTCAAATACCTTTTCCCTATCTTGTGCTCTAAAATTACCACTCTGAGGATATTTATTATAGTTCTTTTTATAACCCTTCCAAGGCTATTTACCATAATAAGTATCTCTTTTATTAAACCTCTTGGTTATATCTACTTTGATATTCCCTATGCTGATAAGATTGCCTTCTAGGACCATGGTACCTATTCTGGTCCACATTTTGGTATCCTAATTCTACTTTTTCTGTAGTAGATCGTGTTCACTATTGTGCTTGTTCTACTCTTGCCTTTTTCCATGTTCTATAATTATTAGTTTCATAATCCTCCTTATCTCTTTGAAAAAAATTCTGCTTTAATGCTATTGTCTTTTTCAATTTTATCAGTTTTAATTTTAATTTATATTTCTCTATATTCCTGTTTCTTCTAATGCTTCTAATTTGTTTTGAATCTCCGTTATTTCTTCTCCTAATTTTGTTTTATTCTTATTTCTGTGTATCACAAGTAATTTCATTAGCTCAATTGAAGCTTGGTCTAGAATTTTATTCCAGTCTTCAATGAAGGAGGTGTCATCTAGATCCAAAGTAGGATCCTTAAATATTCTTAATCTTCTTGGTATTCTCTCATGTGATATGTATTGTTCAAGTGCAACGATGTCCCAGCAAACTTTTGTTTCTTTGATTAAAAGTTTTTCCAATCTATTAAAATTGTTTTTCTTAATCTTCTTCTTCCATTGTGACGCTTTCTGACACTAAATTATCTGAAAAGATACTATCTAAATTGAGACCTCTAGTTCTTCTCATATAAAAAATTGACTCATGCCATAATAAGTGATAAATTCAGTGCTGCTATAAAGATATGTGGGAAAATACAAACGAAACAAGAACTTTAAGCGCTACAATGAAAATGAACTATTGTGTAAATAACCACAGTGTAAAATGTCAATTGCATACAGCATCAACCAATATTATTAATATTAATGAAGGGGACTTGTACCCAAAAATACCTGTCCCTAAAACAAATGCAGCCAACAAGGTCAACGACCACACAAAGTAGGAAAGTATATGGAAGAATGACCTAGGTGCAAATGAAAGAAAAAGGGAAGGGGGGGGGGAGAAAAAACATAGGGCAGTATGTCTAATCAAGCATCATAAGCAGATGGTGAGAGATACATTCACCCTTAGGTAGTAAATTTGAGCCTTTATCCACACAATTGGGATCTGGAACTCTGTAGTTAACTTGAGTAGAGATGTCAGTTGTTTTTTTTTTGATTGAATTTTTATCTCAGTTGAATACCATATCATGAGGATAGAGAGGGAACATTTCACGGGCCAATCCCCCTGGAGCGGAAACACTGAACCACGAAGCAATCAGGACATACATCAAGAAGAAGAACTCACATCGCGGAGAGAAAAGGATCATTGCAAGATCACGGGATCCCCAAAGAAACCTTGATGTGACTGAGCTTACACAAGGCAGTGTAAGTTATATATTACCATTTTTACCTTCTCACCCACATATACGCATCTATGTATATTCGCCCTTTAAATTGGACATCAGCCACCTGAGCTATTACGTTCGCTCAGGGTATAACCGCTCTATTTTAAGTGTTAATTACTAGACTCATTACACTGCCTGTTTCCCACAACTGTGCTCCCCCATCCTTTCTGTATTCATTGCCTACAAGGGTCCTGGATAGATCCTGCTGGGGTTCCGAGTCACAGGAGGACATCACTTGAAAATCACACTCAGGCAGTATCATACTCCGCTTTTTTATATTTCCGCATATCTGACAAGCTCTACAGAGATAGCGCCCGGGTACCCCCTCAAACATCCAATTGTATAGACCTGATTTTAGAGTCCTTTCCACACTGTTCTGCTCCGTGTACCGGCGTCTAACCACTGCACACTTCCACGTCACGTGCTCTGCTCCAAGTCTCGTGAGATTTCGCCTACTCCGCTCACTCGCTCCAGAGCTGATCTCATCCAAGGGAACTCCTCAGCTGGATCTCTCTCCACCTCTCGCCTCTCACTGTGTAGCCACCAACAGTAATCACCCAATGTTTCACCAGATACGGCTTCTTCAGGGGTTAATGCTGGCATGTCTGTCCCTGTCTTAATATAGGCACCTCCCTCTTCGTATTGGTTAAGCCAAAGACAATAGAAATTACTTGTGAAATTAGGACATATAGAATGCACAATTCACAACATGTGTAGAGACATGTGTCCTTCTAATATTCATTTAACAGAGAATAAAACAACACTATACATCAGTATGGGAATTAACCCCTTATTGTCACGACATCAGCTATCTCCCAAGAGGTGCATAATTGGTGTATATATTGAACACCACTGATATTGGGATATACTGAGAAGCATTAAGAAACAGAGGGCTGCAACTATAACATATTGGAACATTTAGGAATCCCACATTATATTATATAACAATTTTTTTGGGGGATGATGGTTCATCATGGTATTATAATTAATCCTCCATCTAAACAAAGGGAGGCGTGAAGTAATTAATATAAAAAAATATATAATAGTATGAACCCCATACATAAAATATAAAGATATACTGGGAAAACAAAAATGTTCCATTATCTATCATAGAGAAATGTAACCACATTACATCAATATATAGTATATATAAGTTCATCAGAGACATATCATATTACCAATGTGTAGAGGGAGAAAGGGGGTGGCCCGGTATTAAAGGGGTTGCACCCCATATGGCCATCCCCTGACCTCGCCAGAGAGACAAGGGGTTAACTGGACTGCGGTCCAGGGATGAGGTTTGCACCTTGTTGTACCTTGAAAATGTATGTTCCCCTGTTCCCATGTTTCATTATAAGCATGTATTTTAATGTTTTAAAGTGCATTTCTGTATCTCCAGTTCTGGAGGTAGCAGAGAGTTCATATTTGGCCAATATATGGAGTCACTGTAGGCATTAAAAACTGGCAAAGGTCGACCCACTGAGCCCACCAGAATGGAACTTATTAATATGTGTAGATATTAAAGTGTATATGTATTTTATTTTGGATCTGTTCTGAAAATGCAGACGCCATTTGCTAGGCTAATTGGTCATGAAGGGCAGACGGCTGAGTAGCCTAAGCACGGCAATCAAAAAGTTAACTGCCTTGATTGTTACCCAATGTCTAGGGATTAAGTATTAATCAATCAACAAATTGTTACCTGAGGGCATGGGTTAGTCTGTTAGTCTGTGTCTCCACAATAGAGAGTGGATACAGATAATTGTTCACCAATAGGCTGTGTTCAATGTTAAGAATAGGGTTGTACAGGTATATAAACTGTGTCAACCCTACAGTTTTTAGTTGTGCTGGAGTTGTGCTTCTGATACCATCTTGAATGTCACTGGAGAATTGCTAGCGGATACTTCTCCATCCCCCAACCCTAAGTAAGTGTTACCTTCTTGTCTGTTAATTGTACTATATTGCTGTGTTCACCTTATTTAAGGAATAAATTATTTTTTATTATATCTAAGCCTCGTTCAGTTCAACACAGATATTTGGTGTTCATTATATCTTATCATAAGCTACCGTGACAAGCTCTATAATTAACTGGTGGCAGCGGCGGGATTGAACTGAACCTGTATTACAGTGTACGGTAATTACCCTGTAATATAGTGGGAACTTGCGAGTTCCTGGGACTAAAGATATTGAACACACAGTAGTGCAACAGTTAACACAAGTTGTAACACCACCTCACTGCTGCGACTGAACCATGAGCAAGGCTGAAGGCTCATCCAACATGTGGACCCGAGCTCAGCTGAAGGACAAGTGCCGTGAATATGGACTGCCCTATGAGAACCAGGAGGTCGCAGACATGGTTGACGCAATCGGTGACTATGAAGCACGGCTTGCAGAGCCTCAGGATACGGCTCAGCTTGCCCTTTTACAGCCACCCGGAGATCAGGGAAGGAACCCAGTGCCGGGGCGGCGGAATCTCGGGGAGTGAATGAGTGCACCTCCCGGGAGCAGTGCAACAGGAGGGGTACTGGTTGCTGCGGCTACCAGTCCGTTCACCCCTGAAATGTTGGCACTAATTACTGCATGGGGAGACAGAGGGACACTGGAGGAGCGGCTGCAGTTTATCACTATGGCAGTGAACAGACCCGCTTATTGCCCCCCTGTCCAACCCAACACAGATGAACTCAAGCTGGACCAGCACAGTCTCACCAAGTTCGTGGAAGGCACTGACCAGATTGACAGTTTCTTAAAGAACTTTGAAACGCAGTGCCGGCGGTACAAATTGCTTCCCCAGCATAGGGTTGCACGTTTGGACCCCTTACTGTCCGGCTTGGCTAAGCAGACAATGATGGCGCTTCCAGATGAGTATGCTGATGACTACGAACACCTGAAAGAACTGTTATTGTTTCAGTACGGTTTTACCTCTGAAGCCTACCGGGGTAAATTCCGGCAGGAGGAGAGGCAGCCCCAGGAGTCCTATGTTACCTACGTGACCCGCATGGCTTTATACGGGATAAGCTGGGTGGAGGGCTATGAGGCACGGACTTACCAACGCCTGCTGGACCTCATCTTCCAGGAGCAGCTCATGGAGCAGTGCCCGCCGGCGGTGAGGGCTTGGGTGTACGACAAGAAGCCCAAGACTTACCAGGAGGCGGCGAGGCTTGCAGACGACAATGTGGCCAGCCGAGCCCTGATGACCGCCAAACCAGTAGCCAAGGTGGCGGTGGCGGCAACACCGGCCAGAAAGTCTGCCAATACCCCCCAATGGACTCAGAGGCCGCCGTCGAAGGCGGGGGAGCTCCGGCACGAGTGCCGGTGCTACAACTGCAACCGCCATGGTCACATCAGACCAGATTGCCCGGAACCCCTGCGTTCTGGCGGACCCCATCAGGGGCAACGCACCCCAGCTGCGAAGCCGGTAGCCCGCGTGCGGGTAGCTTCCACCAAAGACACCGGACCGGTCATGGAACCAACTCCCAGCGAGGTGTCCCATGCCACACCTGTCCCGGTTTCATCGGTGCCTACAGCCAGGAGCGGAGGACATCTCAGTGGGGACCTGCAGCAGACGGACGGCCGGAGCAGACATCTCACCCCGGTCACAGTCGGTGACCGGCAAGCAGTCGGCTTGCTGGATTCAGGAGCTGCAGTGAGCCTGGTCCGACCTGATATGGTCCGGCCAGAGGAATTGATTCCAGGCCCTTGGATAGAGATCACTGTGGCCGACAGAGAGCCATGTTTCTTGCAAGTGGCCAGAATCTTTTTGGATTGGGGGGAGAGCCAGGGTGTGCGGGAGGTGGGGGTTTTACCCGGTTTGGATGCCGATGTTCTTCTTGGCAACAATCTGGGACCGATGACCTGCACCTATGACCGAGTGCCCAAACCCGCTGCAGTGGCGGCGGTTACCCGGAGCCAGACAGCGGCAACCAGCCTTTGGGACCAACGTTAGCGGAGGGCGCAGAGGAGCCCGGGGAGGTAAGCCAGGATCAGTGGCAACCACAGACTGACTTACTGTTTCCCCTCACCCTTCCCCATTCTCCGGACAATGACATGACTGGGGGGTGGCCAGAATTAGGAGCCCAGTTTAGGGAGGCAGTGAAGACAGACCCTACCCTGGCCGGCGTGAGACTTCGGGCGTCCGAATCTCAGTCAGGGGAAGGCACTGAGCACTGCCTATGGTATAAAGGACTCCTGTATAGAGAAGATGGGAACCCAGGGATAGAGGGATTGACCTGTAAGCGACAGCTAGTAGTGCCTCAGGGGTACCAACAGCAACTGTTACGGGTAGCTCACTCTATTCCTTTAGCGGGACATCAGGGGGTCAATAGGACGCGAGCCCGGTTATTACAGCATTACTACTGGCCGGGGGCATCTAGAGATGTGGGCACTTTCTGCCGCTCTTGTGATGCCTGCCAGCGAGTGGGTAAGGCGGGCGACCATGTGAAGGCACCCCTGAAACCCCTACCGATAATAGGGGAACCCTTCCAGAAAGTAGCGATGGATCTTGTAGGACCCCTTATGATTCCTAGCAGGTCAGGGAAGCGCTATATCCTCACGGTGGTGGATTGTGCCACCCGGTACCCTGAGGCGGTAGCGATTGGCACCATAGATGCCAAGACAGTGGCAGGAGCTTTGCTGAACATTTTTTCTAGGGTAGGTTTCCCTAGTGAGATCCTAACCGATCAGGGGTCGCAGTTCATGAGTGAACTGTTACATTGTCTCTGGGATGCATGCGGTGTACAGCACCGGCGCACTACCCCTTACCATCCCCAGACAAACGGATTATGTGAGAGGTTTAACGGTACCCTGAAGTAGATGCTTCGGACCTTTATAGAGGCGTAGGGAGATTCACTTGCAGCACTTGCTGTTTGCCTACCGAGAGGTACCTCAGGAATCTACAGGCTTCTCCCCCTTCGAGCTACTATATGGCCGCAGGGTACGTGGACCTCTGGACCTATTCCATGAGGGATGGGAAGGGGAGGCTACTGCTACTGATGCTTCAGTGATCAAGTATGCAGTAGATCTCCGAGACCGGTTAGAGATGCTCATGGGGGTGGCCCAGGACCACCTCAGGGCCGCTCAGACCAAGCAAAAGCAATGGTATGACCGGAATGCCCGTAGCAGAGAATTCATCCCAGGACAGCAGGTGCTTGTTCTCAAACCCACTCGGGAGAACAAGTTAATGGCTGCCTGGTCGGGACCGTACCCGGTCATCCGAAAGGTGAATGAATGCAACTATGTTGTACAGTTAGAGCCTGAGAGGCACAAGACATATCACATTAACATGTTGAAAGAGTACAGAGCAGTGAGTATGGGAGCAGTAATGGCCATTTGTAGCCCACTGCTGGAGGATCCGGCGAGCAATGCTCTGCCTGATCTCCTAGGGGAGGCTAGGCAGGGAAACACTGTGGAGCAGGTGGAGATAGGGGCACAGTTGAGTGCTAGCAAAAGGGAGAAGCCAGGGACATGCTAGCTAAGTATGGGGCCCTCTTCACTGACATGCCAGGGACCACACATCTCACCAAACACCCAGTGCACACAGGGGACCTGCGGCCTCTGCACAAGCACGCTTATAGAGTGTCAGCAAAGGTCAAGACCAGTATGGAGAAAGAGATAGAGGAGATGCTGACCCTAGGGGTTATTACTCCGTCCCAGAGTCCTTGGGCAAGTCCGGTAGTCCTAGTTCCTAAGAAGGACAGGACCACCCGGTTTTGTGTGGACTACCGCTTGCTCAACGCTGGGACGGTGTCAGATGCTTATCCCATGCCCCGCATGGATAAGTTACTAGATGAACTTGCGGGGTCAAAGTATCTGACCACTATGGATTTGAGCAAAGGCTATTGGCAAATCCAACTGACCCTGGAGGCTAGGGAGAAGTCAGCATTCATCACTCCAAGTAGCCTCTATGAGTTTTTAGTGATGCCATTTGGGATGAAGAATGCCCCGGCTACCTTCCAATGCCTGGTCAATAGGTTACTGGAAGGGATGCAGAGCTATGCCAGGGCTTACTTAGATGACATTGCTGTCTTTAGTAATTCCTGGGACTCCAATTTAGGACATGTAGCTGCGGTGCTAGATAGGATCAGGGAGGCTGGGCTTACCTTGAAACCCACTAAGTGTATGGTAGGGATGGCAGAGGTCCTGTACTTAGGGCACAGGGTGGGTGGAGGGCACCTCAAACCAGAGCCAGCCAAGGTAGAAGCCATAGTTCAGTGGCCTGTTCCAAAGACCAAGAAACAGGTCATGGCATTTTTGGGCACCGCAGGGTACTATAGGAAGTTTGTCCCACAGTACAGCGCTGTGGCCAAACCCCTGACTGATTTGACTAAGAAGCAACTGCCTGTGCTTATCACCTGGACTCCTGCCTGTGAGACTGCATTCCAGGCACTGAAAACTGCACTTGCTGGGGCCCCCATACTGGCTGCCCCAGACTATACCGAACATTTCCTCATTCAGACTGATGCCTCGGACTATGGCATTGGGGCTGTGTTGAGCCAAGTGGGGGACGACGGTAGAGAGCACCCTGTGGTGTACCTTAGCCGAAAACTACTTCCCAGAGAGGTGGCCTATGCCACCATTGAGAAAGAGTGCTTGGCCATTGTGTGGGCCCTCAAAAAACTCCAGCCCTATGTGTATGGAAGGGCTTTCACGGTCCTCACAGACCACAACCCCCTGAGTTGGCTGCAGAGGGCATCAGGGGAGAATGCCAAGTTGCTAAGGTGGAGCTTGGCCTTGCAAGAGTTTGAGTTTACTATTCAGCATAAAAAGGGTAGTGTATACAGCAATGCTGATGGACTTTCACGTCAGGACTATCCCTCTGAGACTGAGTTCGTTAAGGGCGCCAGCAGGGCCCCACTCCACGTTAGGGCCAGTGGGCCACAGGTCACCCATTAAGAAGGGGAGGTGTAGAGGGAGAAAGGGGGTGGCCCGGTAATAAAGGGGTTGCACCCCATATGGCCATCCCCTGACCTCACCAGAGAGACAAGGGGTTAACTGGACTGCGGTCCAGGGATGAGGTTTGCACCTTGTTGTACCTTGAAAATGTATGTTCCCCTATTCCCATGTTTCATTATAAGCATGTATTTTAATGTTTTAAACTGCATTTCTGTATCTCCAGTTCTGGAGGTCACAGAGAGTTCATATTTGGCCAATATGTGGAGTCACTGTAGGCATTAAAAACTGGCAAAGGTCGACCCACTGAGCCCACCAGAATGGAACTTATTAATATGTGTAGATATTATAGTGTATTTGCTAGGCTAATAGGCCATGAGGGGCGGGGAGGCTCGAGGGGTATTCCACCTATAATCTTCCATTCGGACGCTGTGTGTTTACATTAGTGTTGACCTTTCTCTCAGAGAACCATGACCACTTCTCTCCTACTGCTTCGGCTCTGACTGCCTCTTTCTGGGGGGGCCTATTCTAGCCTGGATCCCGCTCACTCTCCGGGTTCTCTGTCTCTAAACTGTCATGGATCCATTTCATTACCGGAGAACGCATTTACCGCTTATCATTGCAGGATTGTGGTGATATCTATTCCCGGGATGTCTGTCTGTGCCAGCCAGGGCTCCCAGACTTTTAGAAAATTTGAACCGGTATCGTTAACCAAACTCGTCAACTGTTCCATCCGGCAAACAAACCAAATTCTGTTTCTAATCTTGGGAATAATTGGAATATCCGGTTGTTTCCATACTGCCGCGATCTCGCATCTGGTGGCAGTAGCCAGATGTGTGATCAATTTATGTGTGGCGTTTGATAGCCCCTCGACTCGTCTGCCCAATAGAAACAGCCCCAGGTCTAAGGGGATCTCCACTTCTAACAGTCGTTGAAGCCAATCTTTAATTTCCTCCCAAATCGGGTTCACCTTCGGACAAGACCACAGCATATGGAATAGATCCGCTCTGTCTCCGCACTGCTTGGGGCAGAGCGGAGAGTAGCCTTTGACAAATTTAGATAATTTAGCGGGCTTGTAATACCACCTCATCAGGACTTTATATGCTTTCTCCTTTAATGTGGTGCAGATAGAGCTTTTGGCGCCACCTGCAGGATCCTATCCCAGTCCTCGTCCTCTAATGTCTCTCCCAGGTCTGCTTCCCACTGTCTCATATAGGTAAGTTTGGGTTGGTCGTCCGTCTCCGGGCATACTACTTCCCTGTACATTCTAGAGGTTAGTCCCCTTGTGTCCGAATCTCTTGAACAGAGCTGCTCAAAATTAGTTCTCCGGGGCCGAATTGGGGCCTCATTGTAGAAGGCTCTGACCTGGATGTATCTAAAGAATTCAGTGTTTGGTATATTTTTCTCTTCTTTAATATGATCAAATGTTTTTATATACTGCCTGCCCTCCAGATCGTTTAGACGGAGATACCCTGCTTGAATCCACTTTGAAAAAATAGAGCTAGCCACGCCTGGAGCAAAGTTTGGGTTCCCCCATATGGGAGTCATCAGAGAGTTCAGGGATGTGAGATGGCACTGAAACTTAACAGCGTCCCAGGTCTTCAAGGAGCTGACCATGGTCTGCAGTGGAGTCCGCATAGCGGCCCGACTTTTTTTGGGCAGCCAGATTAGGTTCTTAATATCTACTGGTGCGCAACATTCTTTTTCTAATGCTACCCACCTCCGAAGATTCGGGTCTGTGTGCCACTGCACAATCTGGCTCAGCTGGGCTGCCTCGTAGTAGGCAAACAAGCATGGCACCCCCAACCCTCCTCTCAAGGTCGGCCTCCTCAAGATTGCTTTTTTAATTCGTGGGCCTTTCTTATTCCAGATAAACTTTGTTATTAAGGACTGAAGCGAGAGGATATCTTCTTTTATCAGGGGGATCGGGAGGGCCTGGAAAAGGTACAGCACCCGTGGCAGGAGATTCATCTTCACACTATGAATACGGCCTATCCTCGAGATACTGCACTCCGCCCATCTCCAGAGATCCTCTCGAAGAGTCCGAAACAACCTGGGATTATTTGCTTTATATAAAGCCTTATATTCCTTTGTGATATATACCCCTAAATATTTGATCATAGAGGGTTGCCATTTAAAATTAAAATTGAGTCCGATTAGTTTTTCTACTGGTTTAGATAAATTTATATTGAGGGCTTTGGATTTAACCTGATTAATTTTGAACCCAGAAATTTGTTTAAAGGTCCCCAGAATTGAGAAGACATTGGGCAGGGAGGTGAGAGGCTTTGATAATGTCAGGATCACATCATCTGCGTAGAGCGCCACTTTGTGTGACTGCCCTATTCCCGTAATATCCGGGTTGTTTCTGATATGTGCCGCCAAGGGTTCTACGCATAGGGCGAACAACAAGGGGGACAACGGGCATCCCTGGCGTGTGCCGCTCCGAATTTGAAATTGCTCTGATGGGAATCCCTGATGTCGCACCCTCGCCGTTGGCCCCTCGTATAAGGCCATGATGGCCTCCAAGAGGCGTCCCTCAAAGCCAAATGCCCCAAGCGTCTTCCTCACGTAGGGCCAATTGATCCTATCGAAGGCTTTCTCTGCGTCCAGACTCAGTACCATCGACGGGATATTCTGTTTCTGTGCCAAATCCACCAAATCTATTATCCGTCTGGTATTATCTGCCGCTTGCCTTCCTCCGATGAACCCCACCTGATCTGGATGAACTAACCTGGGAAGGACGATACCCACTCTATTAGCTAGTAATTTGGAGAAAATTTTAACATCCGTATTAATCAGCGAGATGGGCCGGTAGCTCTTACAGTCTGCCGGGTCCTTACCAGGTTTATGGATCAGGGAGATGGACGCCTGGAGCGTCTGAGCTGGGAACGAGGCCCCGTGTAGAATAGAATTAAATAGCTTTAATAGATGTGGGGCTAGAATTTTCAGGTATTTTTTATAATATAAGTTGGAGAAACCATCTGGACCGGGCGCCTTGGCAGGCGTAAGTGACTTTACAACTACCGTTAACTCTTCTAAAGAGAAGTCCGCCTGTAACGCTTCCTTCTCCACCCTGCTCAAAGTCGGCAATTTGGCTTCTTTTAAGAATTCCCCGAGATTATCCCTCATCTTTTGATTGTGTATGACCTTACCACCATCGTAGAGCGTCTCGTAGTAGCTTTTGAACTCCGCTACGATCCGTTTAGGATTAGAAGTAAGCTCTCCCCCTTGTGTGCGTATAGTTTGTATATGGTAATTAGGAATTTTGTTTTGGAGTCGATGTGCTAATAGGGTGTCCGGCTTGTTCGCCTTCTCAAAGTACCTACGCCTGGACCAGCTCATCTCCTTTTCCGCCCGGGAGGCCAGTCTTATATTCAACTGCTGTTTGGTCTCTACAAGTGCACTTAGTGTGTCCTCATTCCTAGATACTTTATGCGCCTTTGTTAGTGTCGCTAGTTTGTCTTGTAGGACTTTTATCTGTTTCTCCTGATCCCTCCGGCGCCTATCAGCTAGGCACATGAGGGAGCCTCTGAGAGTCGCCTTGTGGGCCTCCCACAGGGTTGTGTGGGACGAAACACTCCCTATGTTCTCAGAGAAGAAATCCGTAATCCTCTCACCAATTTCTCTCTGGATATTTGGGATTTTTAGCAACAGCTCGTTTAGCCTCCAGTTTGCTCCAGGTCTGTCTAGTAAATTTAGAGTGCACCGCAGCTCAATGGGTGCGTGGTCAGACCACAAAATATCGTGGATCCCTGTGTGGGAGACCACCGGGACCAGTCTGTTGGATACTAGGAAGTAGTCTAGCCGGCTGTATCGGTTGTGGGGGTGGGAGAAGAAGGTATAATCTCTACTTTGGGGATGCTGTTCTCGCCATATATCTACCAATTGGCAATCCTTTAACCCTTGTGTGATTTGCTGAACATCTAGCTTAGGGGGTAGGCTAGCAGCCGTGCACCGATCTAATTTGGGATTCAGTGTCCTATTGAGATCGCCTGCTATGATCATGTTTCCCTTGGCTTCCTTTTGGGTAGCTGTCCCTAGAGAAGTGTGTCTTTCTTGGAGAAAGACTAGGTCGGCTTTGAGTCGTTTGTAATCTCTGAAGGCTAGCTTGCGCTTCGCCGGACCGTTAAACCCTTTAACGTTGTGAGAGATACACCGGACCTCGTTATTCATAGTACTTTATTTTTGACCTGATTCCGTCTGTGTCTTCCTGAGCCATTCTGAGTCCTCTGGATGGCGTGGAGTTCCCGAACTCTGTCTCTTTCATTCCGTCCCCGCCTTTCTTCTGCGCCCTGCTAGGGGGGTAGGATACGTGGTGGGGGAAAGTGGTACAGAGGGAAAACACATCAGGGGGGACAACAAGAAGACAACAACACAAATACATGAAAACAGACAAAACTATGGTATCGGCTGTAGGACTTCCCTGTCCCACAGCCCATCCCATTGCCTTTCGGACAGGGGCTCTAGCGGGTCCCAGACCTCGCCCCCACCCCTCTCCCCAAAGGACTTTAGTTGGTTCTGGGGGCCCATCCCCCTTCCCGACCCAATTGAGGTTCATGCCGACTCCGGAGTAGTCCATCTGGCTCCCACCCCGTGTCCGCGCTCCATTTACACCCTAATTGGTAACTGGGGTTACCCCCCCTGACTGGATAGCCCTGAGTGTCTGCAGCTTCTCTTGTCCGGCTGCCTGCCGTTGTCGTGTCCAATGCTTTTTAGCCTTCGGATGCACTCTGCCTCACCCTGTCTGGTTCTGCTTCGCCCTTCTCTGAACCTAGCCCTCTAAACCTGTAACCTCTCTGGCAATGCGTCGACTATTTCTTTCTCTCACTTCCCCCTACCATCCTCAAACTTTCTTCTACCCTCAGCATCCTACGCCCTACCCTCCCCCCCCCCCCCACCCCTATACCCTACTCCTCTACCTACTCTCTATCTCTGATTTCCTTCCTTCCTCACCCCCTATCTTCCCGTAACTTACTTCCCCCTCCCGTGACACTTCCTCTCCTTCCTGCCTTTCTGACCTCCTACCCGGTCCTCTAACCCACTTCCGTTGGCCACTCTATTCGTCTCCTTACCTCCTCTATATCTACTTCCCCCCGCTTTTCTACTCCTCCCCCCCTTCCGCTTTCCGTCTCACTTTCCTTGCCTTCCTATCCTCTCTGGTTTTACTTGCGGCGGCTAGCTCCGTATGGCAGTTCTATGCCGTGTCCCTGGCTCTTTAAGGTGTTCCGGCGCATTGTGTCCCCATGTGATGACATCCTCCGGCTCCGCTGCCTCCTCCAAGATGGCGTCTGTCCTCGCAGTTCCGGCTGGAGCAGACATCCGGTTTCCTGTTTCCGGCCGCCATTTTGGGAGATGCTCTGCCACGAGGAGGAGGTGAGTCGCTCTCTCTTCCCGCCTTTGGAGTCCTTCCGCGTACTGCGCCTCACGCTGGCTCTCTCCGCACTCTAGCACCGCCGCCATCTTCCGCCACTTGAAGGTAAGGTAAAATCGATTTTATTTTGCAGGGATTTTTCCTTTTTCTTTCTCCCATAGCGTGGCTTTTACTCGACGTTGATCTCCACGGGTGTGATTGTTCTTAGATCCATAGCTGCCACTTCTCTTTCTGAGGATCCTGTAGCGGGCAATTCAGGAGTCGGTTCAGGACTGAGTTAACACAGACACTTATTTGGCGGGCATTATATCCACTTAGGCGGGCAGTATCGGGGGATAACTCACGAACATTGCAACTTGGCATTAACTGGACAACTTTGAGCGCAACCGTGAGCCTTTGTGGGGCTACTACCGCTGCTTCTCAGCGCTTTTTCCCCTTGGCTTTAGGTGAGCCATTCCCTCCACTCCACTCTGGCTCTAGCGCCTCTGCCTCATCCACCACCTGTGCCGGGGCGTCCCTTAGGCCTAGTTTCGCCAGGAACTCCGGGCCCTCCGTGGGGTCCTTCATAGTGAATGCCCTCCCGTTCCTCGCCACTTGTAACCCGAACGGGAAGGTCCATCTGTACCGCACGTTTTGTTCACGGAGGACCTTCGTGAAGGGGAACAGGTTGTGGCGCCTGAGCAGTGTGGCTGGGGATAAGTCCTGAAACACAAGCATTTTGTTACCCTCAAAGTCCACAGATGCCAGGGGCCGTGTTTGCCGCAGTATGGCTTCTTTTGTGGTGAAAATGTGCAGCCTTATGATAATGTCCCGCGGTTGTTCGTTCTGCACTGGGCGCGCCCGGAGGGCCCTGTGGCATCTATCGAGGGCCAGGGCGTCCCTGCCGAGGTCGGGGAGAAGGGTCTCCATCCATCTTGCGATGTAATCGTTGCAGTCTCCCACCTCCTCAGAGACCCCCCGGATCCGCAGATTGTTCCGCCTGTCCCGGTTCTCTGCGTCCTCCTGTCGCTCCCGCAATTCGTCTATTTGCCTCTGCAGGTCCCCCGTCCTTTTGTCTGTTTTTTTTTAACAACTTTTATGGTCTGGTCTACTTTTCTCTCCAGATCGTCAGTTCTTGTGCCTAGTTTTACCACATCCCGCTTTACTTCTTTTATTTCCGCCTGCAGGAGTGACTTGAGGTCGTTATATAGCCTCTCAAAGTCACATCTCCTGACAGGCAGTAAAGCTTGGTTGCTGGGGCCCTCTTCCTCACCTTCCAACTCAGTGTCTGTGTCTGGGTTTGAAGATGGCGCCATTTCTTCCAGGCCCCCGCTTGTGCCGGCGCCGCCGAAATAAGCCCGAACATCCGCCGATTTCGGCTTTTTCTGGGTGCTTGGTTTTTTCGGGGCCATCCTGGGGAGTTAAGGGAGGATGCCTGAGATAGTTGGTTTGAGATTCTTTATTTTTGGGTGTTTTAAAGGTGTTTTCTATTATGCACGGCACGGAGCTAGAAACTTATGCTGCCATCTCCGTGTCCTTCGCGCATGCGCCTGGATTTAGTATTTTAAATCTAAAACAAACAAATAATACATATATCAGATCATCGTTGGGCGTTTTTAATCCCATTAATGTGTTCACACATCCTGACCTTCAGTGATCTAATGGTTTTTCCTATGTACATACGTTTACAAGGACAATCAATAATGTATACAACAAAAGTAGGAAGACAATTAATAAACTGTCCAATCTCAAGCACTCTACCAGTTTTCACATTACATACATTTTTATCTCGCTTCATGTACTTGCAAACTACACATCTGCCACATGTGTAGTTCCCACTGGTTTTACAATAAAATTGCCATTAGTCAGTTTCAAAGCACTAGGAGCCAAACGATTTTTGATACTTTTGGCCTTCCTAAATGCTACCCTTTGAATTTAATGTAATTATATCCTGCAACATGGGGTCCATTTGAAGGATACCCCAATGTTTTTTTGAGGATTTTTCTTATCTTATTTTCTTGTTTAGAAAATCTTGTAATGAATATATGTGTATCATTAAACTTATTTTCTTTCACATGGATTTTGTTATTTTTGGGAATCAACAATTGCTCTCTGTGACAATCTCTACTTCTTTGAATAGATGTATTAACAAGTGGTTTGTCATATCCCTTGTCAGTGACTCTCTTTGCTAGACTTTCTGTTACGGTTGTGCTCACCACAAACCGGGACAGGACCGCGGGGCTGAGGTTGGGTTATGAAATCACCAACCTTAGACCGCGCAGACTGGTCCGGAGTGCGAAGTACATAATCAAACAGGCCGGATTCAGGACTGGAGAGGTCAGCGTAGTCGTTGGACGAGCAAAAGTTGGGGTAGGAGAAGACAGGAAAGTCGATGGCCGAACCAGGGTTGGGATAGAAGACATCCGGGTAGTCGTAGTTGTAGCAAGGTATCGGCAACATGAAATCAAGCAGGTCCTCCTGCTTCAGCTTAGTAGCTGCGGGGCGGGAGCGGGGTCTCCATGAGTGGCGTCCATGGCCCATGGTACCGGTCTCAGCGAGGAGAAGACTGACCAGAGTTCAGCAGAGAGAAGGCTGACCGGAGAGGGCACATTGCCAAACAGCACTGGAAAACCAATGCTTCAGCGCAGGAGTTCAAGCAGGCCACTGCGAAGGGAGAAAGAGCAGCAGGCCAAGGGGTCCAAAAAGCAACCTCTGCTAAGGGTAGAAGCAGCAGGTTGTGGTCTCCAGGGAGACAGCACACAGCAGGTGTCCAGGGTGCTTCAGCGCGGAGGATTAAGCTGGCCTCTGCGAAGGGAGAAAGAGCAGCAGGCCATGGGGTCCAAACAGCAACCTCTGCTAAGGGTAGAAGCAGCAGGTTGCAGGGAAAGCAGGAACTAATGCTGGAACACACCCACAGGATTAGTCAAGGGAAAAACAAGCAAGGACTTGTGGCAGAACACAGGAACGTCCAAGAAGGATTATGCTCGGAAGAGAAGCATTGTGGGAATGCAGTATTTAAAGGCCAGCGGGCCAATCCCCGGAGGAGGGTGTGAGGGCACTGCTCCAATGACTGAATACAAGGCTAGGTTGCAGTGATAGCCCACACAGCTGCTGTTGATTGCAAAGAGGGAATTAGTGAGAACAGCACCCTGCAAGGCAATGAGAAAAGCCAGGAGTGGATTCCTGACACTTTCTGTTTGTGCTTCAAAGTCTGTTATTTTTGAGCAGTTTCTACGGACACGCAACATCTGACCGTAGGGAATTTTATCAAGCCATAGGTCTTAATGACTTCTACGGTCTAGATAAGAATTAACATCAACCATTTAAAAAAAAAAAATTGTGATTTTATTATTTTCAATAATTAAATTTAGACCCAAGAAACTTATCTCCTTGTTACTGTTTTCACCACTCAGTGTAAGGTTCAAGTCTAGAGATGGCACTAGAGTCTTTAGGGCTAGACATTTTTGTAAAAGGCAAAAGTGGCAAATCTTTCTAGGGCAACTGACATCTCATCTCAAAATATTACATTGTGAAAAGATTTCCCACTATCGATCCAAGCCTGCGCTTACTGTACTCTCTTAATCTTGTTGGGCTCCCTTCTCATTGGATACACTCTAATGACAAGATAGAATTGTACAGGTACTGTAAACTCGCACATGTGCATACTGAACAACACTATTGCATTATACAATATTGCAGCAAAACACTTTACTTGACACGTTTGTACTTCCAGACCAAGTCACGTCTCATTCTCCTGATGCTGGACTCAGACATTGTCAGGTTATAATTCTGCTGCAGAACTTCTTTAACTGCGGCAGCACAACATTCATCATTTGCATTGCTAATCTCATCAACAAGCTGCTTTGCATCCCTAGAATCGTACCAAAATGTGAATGATTAGTACAAGAAAGGAGGGAGAAGAGGGAAGGGGATGAGGAAGAGGGGATGAGGAATAAAGGAGGGAACAAAACCAATAATATTCACATTCAATAATATGCAGTACAGTTATACTGTGCAAACTGTACAGTATTTACGCTGTTTTGACCGTGCAAATCCTCTTTATAACTTTAATCTTTCAGTGGGCATGATAGCAGACGAGGCCCAATGTCGAGGCCCAAGCTATTTAACCAAGCTTGGATATGCCTTATTTTTTGAAGTGAAACTTCCTTAGTGGCACCTCATTCGTGATAGGTCAAAAAAGAATTGTGGAGACAGAAATGAAACGGATGTGACGTCAGTGCCGGCAGTTGAGGCCGGGCTGTGTTCTGGCTCAGCCCGACCCCAACACTGACATCACACCCGCTCCACAAATCAGATGCGGCGGCGGCGGCGATAGCCGCCGGCGCCGCTCCTAATCGCCCCCCCCCCAACACACATCGTGACATATGCGGCAGGGATAGCCGCCGCTCCTAACGGCCGCTGCCATGCCGCGCATGCGCAGTTGTGATGGCGCCGCTGATTCCCTGCCCGTTCCCCGCCCATTGATATGCTGCGCATGCCCGGTAGTCATGGCGACGCTCGAGACGCCATGACTCTCCTCACAGGGACACTGAAGCCCACACTGCTCCCCGGGGCTCTATGCAGGCACTGATCTCCTGCAGCCTCTCCTCCCGGTACATGCCCCGGCCGAGGCATAGAACTGCTCCTGCTCCGGTAACGGGGGGGGGGGAGGAGGGGGGTGATGAGTGCGCTGCGTCCCCCACGTCCCCCACAGCACCATCAGAAGCCTCCGAGTCGGCTCCAGCTAACGATGACGCGCTTATCCCTCTTCCCCCGCCGACACTGCCTCCATCTCCTCTGTGCCGCGATCTGGTAGGAATGGGGGACGGGGGGGGCGGGGAGAGTGGGGGGGCGGACTGCTGAAAGGGTCTGGGTGCAGGGAAAGGATAAGGGTGCTGGGGGGAGGACAAGTGTGCTGGGGGGAGGACAAGTGTGCTGGGGAGAGTCAGGAGAGAGGGGGGCAGGACACACACACACACATACATACACACTGACACATACACACATACTGACTCACATACACACACACTGACTCACATACACACACACACACACACACACATACACACTGACTGACACACACACACACTGACACACACCCCCACACACTGACTGACCCCCCCCACACCAAGGGAATGCAAAAGCACAATATTACCTGACAATCTCCACCAAAATACAACAAACCAGCTAACTCTGGAAGGTTATCAACAATATATTCCAGCCTCCTAACCATCAACAATCAAGTAATATCACTAAGGGGGATATTACTCTGACAAACCCCATGACATGCAAAGCATTCAATGATTACTTTGTGGGGTGTGCACTAACTTATTAGCAAAACGCAGCCCAAACCACAAACCTGATCCTCATCCTGGGAGTACCCCTATAGTCACCACCCCTCCAACATTCCACCATTTTCAATTTGGCCTAGTATCTGAGAGGAGATTATACAAGCGATCCTCAAACTAAAACTAAGCAGCCAATGTGGACCTGACTACTACAAACAGGTTCCTACGACTGGATTTGCCCCGCCATGCCAACCAATTGCGTCCATAGTAACTCTATTCTGTCTGCAGGCCATATCACTAAGACCTGGAAAACTGCCAGAGTTGTCCCAATCATCAAAAGTGGGGACAAAAACACTGTCTCAAAACAAGCCAATCTCACTTCTCCCAATTCTATCCAAGTCATGGAAAAATGTGTCCACTCCCAATTAAGCGATTATATACCAAGACAATTTCCATAGCCAATTCCAATCTGGGTTTGTCCCAAACACTCCCCGTAACTACCCTGCTAATAGTTTGCAATGAAATCCAGTGTGGAATGGAACGGGGACAACTCACTGGTCAGTATTCCTAGAGATGCAAAGGCTTTTGACACAGTGATCATGCTATGCTGCTTAACAAACTCCAGAGCTTGGAATAGGGAAGCATGCTTTAAATGGTTCAGTCCTACCTATTCAGAAGATCCCAGATGTGTCCATCTCAGGCTCTAACTCCAACCCCTGGATATCACCTGTGGTGTCCCGCAAGGCTCTGTTCTGGGGCCCCTACTCTTCTCAGTGTTCATTAATTATCTTCCCACAGCTTGAAGAGCCTCAATACACATGTATGCAGACGACACAATCCTAATGCACAAGCCATAGCATCTTGACCATCAACACATACTTCAGTCTGACTTTTTGAGACTCGTAACTGGATTTCCAAAACAAAATGTTTTAAAAAACTGACAAGACTGTAACAATGGTATTTGGGACAAGATAAATTTTTAAAGCTTCCAGTGAATGAGCTCCTGATTAGAAACAACGCTCACAACACTCTAACCCCTGTCACTAGTTTTAAATACCTGGGCTTATGGTTTGACTCCCACTTAACATTCGGGATGCACATTGATACCCTGACAACCAAGACTACGCCAAACTAGGGGTACTTTCAGGAACAAATCCTCCCTAAGTCTCCTGGTCAGAAAAGCTATGCACAGCAGATGCTAATGCCAATTATTGACTATGGAGACATAGTATATGGCTCAGCACCTCAAACCCCCTTTGAAACTTGAACACCTCTACAATTCAATTTGTCGTTTTGTTCTCCAAGCAAATACAACACACATCATGCGTATATGCTCAAAGAACTAGATTGGTCATCACTAGAAGTCTAGGCGCAAAGTTCACATTTCCTGTCTTACCTTTAAATTCTTATGGGCAAGACCCAGCTATCTGAACAAGCCCTCACCCCTACCACTTGAGCACTTATCACTGAGATCAGACTCCAAAAGACTGTTCATGGTCCCAAGGCCAACAAGTATCCGGACGTTCCTCCTTCTCCTACCATAGCACCCCAAAACTGGAACAACCTACCAGAGACTCTCACATATCCACCAACAGTTTAAGTCTTTCAAATCTAGGCTGTCACACATTTTAATCTGGTCTGTAACTGTTCATAACCCCATAATATATATTTTCTTTTACTAGCACGCAATGTCTTGTATATAATGTATACCCTGTCATTTATGAACTGTATTTGTAACCATGATTATTTGTTTTACGCTCTGCCCCAGGACATACTTGAAAACGAGAGGTTTATTCTCAAGTATTACTTCCTGGTAAAATATTTTATAAATAATAATATTTAAACCCAAAAGATGTGATTAGTCACCTAGGAGAGTGTGTAAAAAAGAAAAGAGAAGGGGTCCAGGACAGAGCCGGGGGGTAGCCCCACAGAGATCGATAGAGGAGGAGGAGGTGTTAGCAAAAGAGACACTGAATGTACGATGGGAGAGGTAAGAGAGCTAGGATAGAGATTTGTTTTGATACCAAGAGTTTGGAGAAGTGGTGGAGAAGAGGGTGGTCCACGGTGTCAAATGCTGCAGAGAGGTCGAGTATAGAGAGATAGAGTTTAATGACCTCTGTCTTTGGCAGCATGGAGGTCGTCAGTTATTTTAGTGAGGGCTGTTTCGTAGTGAGAGTGAGCAGTGCGGAGCCAGATTGTAGAGGGTCTAGAAGAGAATAGGTGTTGAGAAAGTGTAGCAAAATCGAGAGAATACAGACGTTCAAGGAGTTTGAAGGCAAAAGCAGGAGGTAGACAGGTCGATAGTAGGACAGGTAGGGTCAAGCTTGCTGTTTGAGTAATGGTATAACGTTTGTATGCTTGAAGGAGGATGGAAAGGTGACCAGAGTAGAGGAGAGTTAAAAGTTAAAATGTGTGTGAGCATAGGGATATAGAAGGAGCAAGAGGTTTTAGGAGATGGGGAGAGAAGGGATCAAGAGGCAGGGGTAGAGGGAGAAGAGGAGATCAACAGTGACACATCCTCTCTGAGAAATTGGAAAAAGAGTCAGGAAGGAGGAGAGAGAGTTAGGAAGCGGGGTGGATGGGGAGGAGGCAACAGATGGATTTTCTAACATATGGATTCCACCTTCCCTAAAGTCAGCAAAGTCCTGAGGTGTGAGATGAAGAAAGAAGAGGAAGCCAGCCGAGGGTGGTCTGAGTAGAGAGTCAAATACAGAAGATCACAGAGTCGTGGGTTAGACTTGTTGTTTTGATTGTGATTGAAAAGTAGGTTGTTTAGCCTGAGAGAGGGCAGAGTTGTTGAAAAAGGACAGCATAATTTGTAGTGAAGGAAGTCTGCGAGTTTATGAGACTTCCTCCAGAGGCGTTCAGATGAGTGAGGGAGGAACGCAGCATGCGTGGTGGGAGTTTAGCCAGGGTCTGGGTTAGAAGGCGAGGATGGCAGAGGAGAAGCGGGCATGTAGATCAAGAGTGGAGGATAGGCAGAGTTTTTTAGTTCCTGACCAGGTTGTCAGGGTCTGAAGCGGAGAACTGAGAGGAGAGAGGGAGGAGCGTAAAGTGGAATCAAAAGCTGGACACTGGCGACACACTTTATTCGAGCTCGGTCTAGTCCCACGAATTCGGGTATACCCGGGTGTATTGAGGTTTGTGACTGTTTTCTGCCCCGAGTGCATTGTGGTATTTTCCAGGCAGGGATTGAAGCATTTTATTCCGCTGGCTTGAATACTGCACAGTATATATATTATATATATATATACTGCATTACAATTCATGAATTTATGCCATCTGGTAGACACGCGAAGCATTGCAGCCTATAAATCCTAATCATTATCATTTAACGATCAGCCGCCCTCAGCCAGGCAGAACCCAGGCTGGGAAGGCAAACGCAACGGGGCTTGTCAGAGGTGAGGAGCGGCGCATTCAGGTATCTGCCAGGTACATACTGGGTATTGCCGTTAAGATAAAGGTGTCGGTGCTGTTAGTGAGTAGTAATAGAGCGCAGGTTTTCTGCAAAAACGAGGGCTAGATGGAGTGGAGAGTGGGAGAAGCGAGAGAGAGAGAAAATGAGATGAGGTGATGGTCAGAGAGAGGAAAAGGAAAATAAGGAGAAATCGTAGAGAGTGAGAGGAAAGTTTTAGTGAGAAAACCAGGTCTAGATAGTGGCCATCTTTGTGGGTGCTGGCTACAGTCCACTGTTGAAGGCCAAAAGAAGAGGTTAGAGAGAGAAAGCGGAGGCCCAAATAAGAGAGGTGTCATCAATGTGGTAGTTGAAGTCCCCAAAGAGAGGAACAGGGGAGTCTGAGGAGAAAAAGAAAGAGAGAGCCAGGATTCAAAGTGAGAGAGAAGGCAGAAGGGGTGAGTAGAGGTAGGTGGGTGATAGATGACCGCCCAGTGGACAGGGAAATGAGAGAAGATCTTGACTGTGTGAACCTCAAAGGAGGGAAAAGCAAGAGGGGGGGGGGATAGGAAGGGTTCGGTAATGGCAAAGAGAGGAGAGCAGGAGCCCCATGCCTCCACCCCTGCCATCAGTGTTGCGGAGGAGTGTGGGAGAAGGAAAGGCCACCATAGGAGAGGGTAGCTTACAGAGCAGAGTCAGACTGAGTGAGCCAGGTTCAGTTATAGCAAATAGGAGCATAGAGTGAGAGCGAAATAAGTCATGCACAGAGAGGAACTTGTTGGAAAGGGAACGAGCATTCCAAAGGACACAGGAGAATGGGAGAGAGGAGGGAGGGTGGCAGAGGATGGGTATGAGGTTGGAGGGGTTGACACCAGAAGGAGTAGAGTTTGCATGTGCAGTGCTTCGTTTAATTTCTTTTCCAAAGCAGCAATGCCCAGAACAGTTATTTCAATGGATATCAGCATGAGCATACGGCAGATATACAAGAAGGAAAAAAGCTGTGTGTGCTGAGCACGCGCATAGTAAGTGAAACTTCTTTGACTTTTGTATCAAGAAATTGTATTTGTGTTGGTGATGTTTTAATAAAAATCAAAATACAATTTCAGTTACAAAACGCAAATAAATTTGACTTAGAATGCGCGTGCTCGGCACACATCCCATGTATTAGCTATGCACTAAGTATGAATTCCTTGTGTGTATGTGTGTCAGTGTGTGTGGGTATGTCAGTCAGTCAGTCAGTCATGGGTGTGTGTGTATGTCAGTCAGTCGTCGTCAGTGTGTCAGTCGGTGGTGTGTGTGGTGTGTGTGTGTGTGTGTGTGTGTGTGTGTGTCAGTCAGTGTGTGTGTATGTGTGTCAGTCAGTGTGTATGTGTATTGTGTCAGTGTGTATGTGTAAGTCAGTGTGTGTGTCAGTCAGTGTGTGGGGGGGGGTGTGGGTGGGTCAGAGTGTGCGGGGGGGGGGTGGGTGAGTCAGTCAGTGTGCGGGGAGGGGTGGGTGAGTCAGTCAGTGTGCGGGGAGGGGGGTGGGTCAGTCAGTCAGTGTGTGGGGAGGTGTGGGTGAGTCAGTCAGTGTGCGGGGAGGTGTGTGGGTGGGTCAGTCAGTCAGTGTGCGGGGAGGTGTGGGTGGGTCAGTCAGTCAGTGTGCTGGGAGGTGTGAGTGGGTCAGTCAGTCAGTGGGGGGGGTGGGTCAGTCAGTGTGGGGAGGGGGGTGTGGGTGGGTAGTAGTGTGTGGGGGGGGGGTGTGTGGGGGGGTCAGTCAGTGTGTGTGGGGGGGGGGGTGGGTCAGTCAGTGTGTGGGGGGGGTGGGTCAGTCAGTGTGGGGGGTGGGTGGGTCAGTCAGGTGTGGGGGGGGTGGGGGGGGGGGGGTGGGTGGGTGGGGGGTGGTTAGGGGTGGGGTGGGGGGGGTGGGTTAGTCAGTGTGTGGGGGGGGGGGGTCAGTCAGTGTGTGTGGGTGGGGGTGGGTGGGTCAGTCAGTGTGTGGGGGGGGGGGGGTGGGTGGTCAGTCAGTGTGTGGGGGGGTGGGTGGGGTGGGTCAGTCAGTGTGTGGGGGGGGGTGGGGGGGGGGTCAGTCATGTGTGTTGTCAGTCAGT